>JASVEL010009740.1:0-14916 GCA_032618575.1 Nicotiana noctiflora
TTTTTGTAGTTTTTTCATTTTTTTTTGGTTATGGATATGGTCGAATCCTATGTGGATTGCCTACGTATCATGACCCCGCATGAATCGGACCGAGCGTAGTTCTTGCAAATTAATGCAAGAAATAAAGAGATGTTTATTTGATTTTTTTTTGAAGGAAAATTACAGAAACCGACTCCAACTACAAACTTGAAAAACTTTCACATTTTGTACCGGAGATTTCTACAAGAATAAGAATATTTTTGACGTCAATTATGACTATTTCTACAAAATTGGCCACATAATGGCTTATTTGACAAAATGACTATTTTTCCAAAATTTATTTAAGAAAGATAAACACAAAACTATTTTTTCATAAATTGGCCATGTAATGGCTTATTTAGACAAAGTGGCTATTTTTGCAAAATTTTATGTAAGAAGATGGAAATTCAAAATTTTTATCTTGGGGCCTATGGGGCATCGTTCAGCATCGACATAGGCCAACACAAGACCGAGGAAGTTAAAATGCAAAAATGTGGCTATTTCAGCAAAATTCCGGCCATGTAATGGCTTATTTGATAAAGTGGTTATTTTTGTAAAGTTGAGTGATGACTCAAAATTTGATTTTGCGGATACGGCCTTTCGACATTTCCGCGAGGGAATATTTCAAGGCTATGCCCGCAAATTATTTAAAATGACTCAAAGTGGCTATTCTTGCAAAAACGGTCTTCCGGGGTCCTTCTGAGGGACATTCGGCTTATTTTAAGCAAGAATAGCATCACCCGACTTATTTATAACAAAATCAAAAATTTGACATTTTTTGGTTATTTTTGCAAAAGGGGTATGAACCCGGACTTGAATTTGCGGCTATGGCCTTGCAACATTTTCACAAGGAATATTTCAAGGCTGTGCCCGCAAATTATTAAAAATGTTTCAAAGTGGCTATTTTTACAAAAACAGCCTTCCGGCATCCTTTCAGAACATTCGGCTATTTGCAAAAACGGCATCACTTTGATTTTATTGACAAAATTAAACACACATTTTTTTAAAGGGGTGGCCTTTCAACATTTCCATAAGGAATATTACAAGGCCATTATTCAAAAAGAAAAGAGTCAAAGTGGCCATTTTTGCAAAAACAACCTTCCGGCGTCCTTTCGGAACATTTGGTTATTTTCAAAAACAGCGTCACTTCGATTTATTGAAAACTAAAATTCAACATTTTTGATTTTTTTGAAAAGGGGTGGTAACTCAAACTTGATTTTGTGGCTACGACCTTTCAACATTTCCGCGAGGGAATATTTCAAGGTTGTGCCCAAAAATTATTTATAAAGATTCAAAGTGGCTATTTTTTGCAAAAACAGCCTTTCGGCGTCCTTTCGGAACATTCGGCTATTTGCAAAAACGGCATCACTTTGATTTTATTGACAAAATTAAACACACATTTTTTTTATTTTTTAAAGGGGTGGTTGGACCCGATGAGGGTTGCCTACGTATCCCACCTAATGGTGAGAATCAAACATGCGTAGTTCGGTCAGATTATTTGACCAATTATTTTAACAAAATGTTCAAACTTTCTTTTCAAACTTTCGATAGCGTTTCGTCGTCATTTCGATATTTTTTCTATTATAAAATTTCCTCTCTTTTTGTTTTTCAGGAATTTAGCCAATAATAATCAAGAACAAATAAATGCAACATATAACATGCTCGGTCTTTTGATTACCGGGTCACCTGTCCTGGACGGACCCAACCCCTGTGTTGAGTCCCCTAAGTCAGATATGATGCAAATAAACGTCCTAAATCTAGGCTCAATATCCCGATGTTTTCAATGGTACTAGACCGTGTACCCGAGCGGACAACTCGGATCGAGGAGGGGGCTACGTACCGGTGACCCGCTGAGTCAATCGGCTTTGTAACTTGTCCGGCCTCTTTTTCTTATTTTTGGTATTGACACTAACAGAAAGGGGAGTCTCAACTAGTAAGCACATCCCCAAAGATAAGAAGAGAAGGGTTTTCGGCACAGTTTTATATATACAGTTCACGCAATATCAAAGCGGTAAACATGTAGCACATTAATCAAAACATATAATGAAATCAGATATAAACAAAAACAGCAATTTAATTGAGCTCGAATTCTTAAATCCTGAACCGAAGTTCCGGGTTACTTGTCCCCAGTAGAGTCGCCAGAGCTGTCACACCTCCTTTTTACCGCACATACATAAAACGTAAATGTGTCACTGTTTAATACTACACCCCGAGAAGGGATATATTAATAATAGGGAAAGAGTTTTTCCAATTAAAGGAACAGTCGGAACGGGATCAATTTATTTAATTTTTCAGAGTCGCCACTTGGGAAAATAATGGTGTCCCAAGTCACCGGTTTAATCCCGAACCGAGGAAATTTATGACTCCGTAATACACTCTGCGAAACTAGAAACCTGGATAAGGAATTCTGTTAACCCGGGAGAAGGTGTTAGGCACTCCCGGATTCCGTGGTTTTAGCACGGTCGCTCAACTGCTATTTTTGTTTTTATCTGATTTCTCTATATATTTTAACTATGTGCTTTTAATGTTCCGCTTTTCAATTTTAGAAGAATTGCGACGTCACGAAAACACATTTCGAGTCACACCGCAACCGGTACGCATGTGATTTTAGTGTATTTCAGTTTCGCCGAGAGTAAGATTTGGGTCACATAAATGCGTACCCGTAATTAGGAAAGTATTTTATTTACAAATCGTGCCTAAAGAGTCTATCGTCTTTATTAACTTTGGGAAAGACCGTGAAATTCGCTAAACGGCCTTCCCGAGTCTATACTTTTTATAACAATTTTATTTGAGGGCCCCGCAATTGTGTATTTAGTGCGGCGAGGCTCATCTCACTTTTATTAAAAGCCAAACCTAATATGACTATGATTTGAACCCGCTACCTAATTCAAGACCCAATTTTATATCGTGACACTTTAACTAAATGGATTATTGATTTTCATACCCAATTATATGACTATGATTTTCATACCCAACACTACATCGTGACCCAATGCAACCCAAGAAACACTCAAACAATTGCAAGCCAATTTCAAGATTTTTAATAAAATGATTAATGAGCCAAATCGATCCAGACTTCAGGAAAACACGAATTGCACATTTATACAATCTATTTTAACGGCCAACCATAGAAATCTGACCAGGTAACTTACAACTCAATATCAATGACCAATAACACCAAAAATGAATAAACAAAGTAAAATTACGTGTAAAAACTAACGGTAATGTGTGCTACTGCCTTACTAGATTTGAATGCCCTCAAACTTTCCAAACGGTAAAATCATGTAACAGAACTTCACTGTGCGATATTGGGAATCACTGTGCGAGTGAATAAATGAGCAAAATGTTTTAACATAATGATTCAACAAATCATAAAACATAGTCAATCATCGAGAGATTTGATTTCAGTGATATTACAATCCAGAATATACCACTAGGCATGAAAGTCTTCCAAATTAATTTCTACTTATGAATGCACACACATATATATATATATATATATATATATATATATATATATAACAGAATTAAAGGAATTCAGCAAAGAGAAGAATGAACAACACTTCAATTTATTTCCAATAGCTTGAGATTACAAATGTGTACCTGAAAAGTTGAATAGACCCATTAGATCCAACAAAAATACAGCATTAGAGTAGGATTCAGCAAGCAGTTTCAGCAGTAAGAGTCATGAAATCAACAACAGTGGTGAAATCAACAGTGAGAAGAACCCAGGAAGATTTTCCAGAACTTTGAAATGTTTCAAAACCCAATTCCACATTCAAAATAACTGTAATTTCTGTTCTTCACTGATTCGTGCTGGATCTACTTATTGTTTTTTTTTTGAATTTTTGAAGGTAATTTGAAGATAAAAGAGAAAAAATTGAATCTGAAATATTGATTTCAGATCTGAAAATTAGCTAGTATTTTTTTTGGGATTTTTCTTGGGTTCCTATGGCTAAAATTCTAAAAGAGACCTCTAAAAATCAGATTACCCCCCCCCCCAATTATTAATGCTGAAAATGCCTATTTATAGGCCAAAATCAAAGAAAATCTGAATTTTCTTATTTCAGTAAAACCCCTCCCATTTTAACTTGTTGCACAAGTTAGTGCAATTATTCTAGTGAAAGTTATACTAAAACCCCTTCTAGAATAGTCTACCATGTTCCAATTCATTGCATTACCTATTGTGCCCTCATTTCCTTTTATTATTAACTAAGATATCTTTTGTTATGCCTAAATTACCCTAAAAGCTCTATATTTATCACAATTATACCAATTCTTATCCCAATTGCACCCTTTTCCTTTTAACCTTATTACAAGTTTACCAATTCTTATTCCCCATTTACCCCTACTTCTTAAGGCTAATTACTTTCCTAATTTCTGCAATTTATCCCTATTTTAACTCATTTTCAGATTTGTATTTATCAAATAGCCACAATTAAGTGACTATTGCTCAATTAACCAATTGACCCTATTAACTACTTTAAATCCAACTTAATTCAATTAATTAAAAATCACATTTCTCCTATAGCCAACCCTAAGCAATCTTACAAATACAGCCACTTATGATTAATTATCCGATTAACAAGACTCGGGGGAACAATTGATAGATGGTGAGTCTTATTACTCGAGCTAACTAGTCGCAATTGATTCTATTTAGTAAAACACCTTAGGTTGCTATGAATTGTGTGATTTCAACTATCGACCTAACTTGAATCTAAACTAATCTAAAGGACAACTTTCCTAATCGAACTAACAGCTATAACCAATCAAACCTTATTGAACGACTCACTAATTAACTAAACAATTAAGGCTTTAATTAACAGAATAAACCCAAACATCAACTTGATTTCACTGCATTTAAACAAATTATCAAAACAGATTCACTAATCAGCAGCTAAAGCTAATCTATTACCACTGACTAACAATATCATTATCAAAAATATTAACATCCAAATTAACCTATGACACTAAAATACCAAATCAGTTTCGGAAATCAACTTACTTTGAGCTAATCGACACAAAAAATTCAAGCAATCCCCACATACTGTTACTACCCAAACCCAATACACCAATCTATTAAGAAAAGGCTAATTCCGCAAAAATCTGAAAAATTTGAGAACTAACAAAGTCTAAAAAACCCAAAATCGTTAAACAATACTAGTATAATAAAAAATCAACTATTTAACAGAAATCAAAATAACGACTATTTTCCTAAAATCTAAAATTAACCGTAACTATCAGTTTAACAGAAAATCTAAAATTAACGAAAATTAATATCAAAATCATGTTTATGCTAATTAGTATTACTTAACAGAATTTATTAATGAATTAGCTAATTACAATCAAGATTAACCTATTAGAGAAAATTAATTAATGAACCAACTAACAGTTTTATATTGTAACTAACTATAATTTTTATTTGTTTTCAATTTCTTTACGACACTATTCTGAGCAAAAGAATCTTAAAATGGAAAGAATGCTAGAGAGAAATGAAGAACTAAAAACTAAAGAAAAAGTATAAGAACTTAGCTCTTGGATTTGTCAACGAACAGGCTCTTTTTTTTTGAGTTTTTCTCTTCTAGCAGACCCTTTTGAATCTTTCTCGAGACATACTTTGTCAATCTTGAAAATTCGCGGCCGTTTGAGTTGTTCTTGAATTGCTGGCGGTTTTTGGACTTCAAACTTCGTGTCACAGCATTTTAAACGCTAAGGGGATAGTGGGGTGAAGGTTTTGGGTATTTTTAAAGGTGGCGGCGCCATGGGTGGTGTGGCGGCGCAACTAGGGTTTTATATTTGGGGAGCTACGGTGATCTTTGAAGGAAACTATTAACGGGGTAGTGATGAAGAGGGTGAGGGGAGCGTTTTGACGTTATTTTTGGCCGGAGAGGAGGCCGGCCGCCGCCGCCCGCGGCGGAACCCTAGCGGCGACGGTAGTGGAGATGAAGAGAAGAGATGAAGCATACGGTTGTTTGGACATGAAGTGAAGGAACTAAAATGTTTTTTTAAGGTTTGAGGCTTTAGTTATTAGGATTGTAATAACGAATCACAGCCGTCGGATTGATTGAATTGTACGGCTGTGATTAAAACTTTACTGGACCGGGCAGGTTGGGCGAGTGGGTCTGGGTCGTTGGTTTTGGGTCTAGGGCGTTGGGCTGGGTGGGTGGGACGATTGGTCTAAAGAATTTCGAGCCCAATTCCTTTTGTTCATGTATTTTCCTTGTTAATCTAACTTGTATTTTTTGTATTTTATTCTTTTTTTGTATTTTTTTTGTATTTTGTATTTATTCTACTTTGTAATTATTTGAAACTTATTAAAAATTAAACTAATTACCTCTTTTTGACAATTTTCAATTTAAAATCTAACTAATTTTTTTTTTATTTTTTCTTTAATTTGTTATAAAAAAGAATTAATTTCCTAAAGATGCAAATTTTTGTATTTTCATTTATCACACGTAAATAACATGCAAAACAACTAACACAAAAAATTCATACAAAATTTAGAAAAATAAGGAAAAATCATTTATTTTGAATTTTATAGGAATAACTCATATGTAGGGTAAAAATCACGTGCTCACAGTTAGTACTTTTGAAAGAATTTCATAAGTTTGGATTGAAGTGCATTTAAGTGTTATCAATGTCCATTTAAGATTCCGAGTCTAGGAATAGCTCCGTATGGTAATTCTAGTGTTGGGAGCGTGATCCGAAGTAAATTCAGAGGTCCGTGGGTCATTTGGCTAAAGATAGAACTTTGAAGGTTTTTGAGGAGTTTGACCGGAAGTGGACTTTTTGATATCGGGGTCGGAATCTAATTCCGAAAGTTGGAGTAGGTCTATAATATCGAATGTGACTTGTGTGTAAAATTTGAGATCAATCGGATGTGATTTGATAGGTCCCGACTCTGAATGTAGAAGTTTGAAGTTGTAAAGTTCATTAAGCTTGAATTGGGGTGCGATTAATGATTTCAATGTTGTTTGATGTGATTTGAGGCCTCGAGCAGGTTCGTGATATGTTATGGGATTGTCTTGCATAATTGGATGGGGCCCCGGGTATGTTTCGAGGTAGTTTCGGATCATTTCGGGCTATTTTACAATAGCTGATGCTGGTGTCTGGTATTGTTCTCCACGTTCACGAAGAAGTATTTGGCTTCAGGAACTCTACTCCTCGCGTTCACGAAGAGATACTCGAGTTCGCAAAGAAGGAAATCCTTGTTGCACAGATCTGATTACGAAGGCTCATATCTCACAATCTATAAGGAATTTGGAGATGATCCAAAAGAAAAAAAGCTATAGCCCTTTGTGTTTAGTTTTCAAAAAAGTAAACCAATTAGCATTTAGATTTGTGTACAAAAGGCTATTGTTGGTATACTACTGGTTGTCCGGGAAGATCAAGAAGAAATTTGTGTTACATAGGGCTGGCTTTGGCAGATTATATCACACAATCTATAAGGTATTGGGAGATGACCAAAACAATAAAGTTGTAAATCTTGGTGTCTAGTTTTTGAAACATTAAACTCTATCATTTGGAGTTTTTTACAAAATGTTATGGCTAATATACTAGAAGCCATCTGAGAAGAGTTCGGAAAATAATTTTTGGAAATTTTCTTCTTCGCGAATGCGATGGGGGTCTCGTGTGAAGAAGAGTCTTTTGGGCAGTGTATAAGTGTAAAGAAATGGGTTTGGATCATTTCATCTCATTTCTTCTATGGGAGCCAACCTAGGACCGATTTTGGAGCTCCATTTTCATCATACATGTCAAGGTAAGTGATTCCCACCTATTGCAAGTTAATTACTTGGTTTATATCTAGATTTTAACATGGAAAATCATGTAAATGGGTCAAAATTTTGGGATTTTGAAGAAAACCTAGGAAATTTGTATTTTTGGATTTTGACCAAGATTTTGGACATGAAATTTAGAGCCAATTATATATTTGAGTTCGTGGGGTTGTGAGTAAACTTTATCTTCAAAAAATTTCGGAATCCAGGCACATGGGCCCGAGGATGTTTTTGTCAACTTTTCATTTGAGGTTAGGGATTGTTATGAATTAGATTATTATGATTAATTGAGCATGTATTAATGTGTTTACATAATTATTGGCTAGTTTTAGAACGTTATGCATCAATTTGAGTCTTCGGAAGCGTGTGGAATGCCGATTATGGAACTTCGGAGAGAGGTAAGTCTCCTTTCTAATCTTGTAAGAGGGAATTGTCCCGATAGTAAAATAATTAATTATGTGCTCCTATATGTGAGGGCTAGGTATGCACGAGGTAACTAGAGTTCGTGCGTAGCTACTACTTCCTATGTACCAGTTTATATGAACATATTTCCTTTTTGGTCCGTTCCAAAAAGAATGAACCATTTCTATATTTGGTAATAATTTAGCTTAATGTTATAACTCTACCCTTAATGAGAAGCTTTTAAAATCACAAAAATACTCTGAGCCCCATCTGAACTTGTTTAGGACCACAAATTTCAAAAGTATTTATTTTTTTCTTAAACTCTGTGGTCAGTCAAACGAGTTCACATAAATTGAAACAGATAGAGTATTATGTTAAGTCCGGGTAGTAGACCCAAAAGCATGCTATACCTGAAATATTTGTAATCTTATTGACAACTAAATTTGCTTAAGTCATATCGAACTGGTAAAAGAATTACTAAAAAGGGTTATACCTCATTTTTTTAAATTGTTAAAAGAGAATTGACTTTTCCTTGGATAAATGTTTCTTGAAGAATTCTTAATTGACTGTTTGAATGCGTGTATCTATGAGTACCTGCATTGCACGTATACTTCGCGAGCGGGGTAACTATATTATTTATATTTGACCGCGTCGCACGTATGATTTGCGAGCGGGGTAATAGATGCATCTATGGTTCGCGTCATTCGACCCTCTGGCAGTGCACAATTTAGATATTTGTTGGATAGGCCCATACGACCTCGGCATGAGTTGCGCATTCTTGTAATGCTTGCTTGAGATTTACAAATTGAAATTGACTCCATGGTCTGAGATAAATTGATAAACAATGGATTATGAATTTGGAAACATCTAAATATTAAAAGGAATGATTACTTGTTTCTTGACTTACTTGATTTTATTGACATTTTTAATAAATTCATTATTATTCGCATGTTTAATATATTATTATTGGATCACTAGTAAGTGTCGAAGCCGGCCTCTCGTCTCTACTTATTCGAGGTTAGATGAGATACTTATTGGGTACATGTTATTTTTGTACTCATACTACACTTGATGTGCATTTTTGTTGCACATGCACATGTATGTCTAGTGGCCTAGTTAGGCAGCGATACAGAGACTTAGGTGAGCTACACCTCTCAAAACGACCCACAGCCAGCAGAGTCTCCTTGAGAGTATTGTACTGTATTTTCTTTTCTGTCCAATTTATATTCCTGATAGTTGTTATATTACATTATTTACTAGAAACTACCCATGCACTTGTGACATCGAGTTCTACAATGATTATGGGGTACTCTGTATTAACTTCTAAACATTCTTGTATTTATTTTGTAAAGATTATCTTTTACTAGCCAAATTGAAGGAAAATTATAGCTATCACAATTATTTAAACGAGAATTTAGTTAAGTATTTATGGTTGTCTTGCCTGACAGCGATGTTCGGCACCATCATGACGCTTAGTAGATTTTGGATCGTGACACATATAGTCGTAACATTAAATCGGAAAATAGGTACACACATTTAAATAACAAAGAATAATATTTTACCAGAACTTATGTTTGGCTCTTCTGGTGGTGCTTGCAATCCCACTTCCACTTGTCAATCACCTTCTTCTGTGGGAATAAGATTGATGTCAAGAATAGTATTTGTGCCAACATTGAGATCAGGCAATTGTTCCCTACCAACATACTCATTCTCATATTCAAAATGAATGTTTAGATCTATGTTACGTGATGAGATTTGATTATTTTATGTCGTAGCCATGCTTATTTCATCATTTTAGAAAATTAAACCTTCTTTTATAAGAGAATTCTTGGTGGGGAATGTTGAACTTTTTGGCTCCATTTTATATTTTGTTGATATTTTAAAATTAAAATTCTAGACAAATTGAGATTCTTGCAGGAAAATTTGAAATCAATTTCGAGCACTGCTTTGTTTAGCAAATTGAGATTCTTGCTGATCATCAATGGTCTGCATTGCTTCGGCCGCCATTTGCTTCATTCAATGTTTAGTGAGAGTTGATAATAATCACATCTCAAATTCCAAAATGGTATTATGCCAAATATAAAATAAAATAAAATAAAATAATTTGAAGAGATAGAAAAGGATATGATTAATGGGTGGTATAATTAAGATGGCTATGATGCCACTATTCGCTGCAGAGAGATGCTTCTGCAAATGAATCGAAATGAAAATTTGCGTTTTGCTTCCAAACAAATTGAAGTGCTCTTTTCCGGCAGCATTTGCATGTATTCATAGACGTGGCAAAGGGTTTCTTTTGGGCAGCTAGCCCACGTTTTCCTCTGCATGCAAGCGTTTCCGTTTGCCTTTTTTAGCTTTACTCTCCACGTACTCGTCATGCAAACCATCAAATCTGCTATAAATACCCACAAAATGGAGCACTTCACCATCACAAAGCACTAGCTACCAATTCACCTCTTCTATATCACTAAAAAACACACATCTATCTAACTGTTTCTATGGCGAAGATTTCACTTGCTGCAGCTCTTCTCTTGTGCTTGTTAGCCGTTGCAAGTGCTAACACTTTCACCATCACCACCACCGTGACGGAGGATGATATCGACAATCAAGGCTCACAGAGGTGCCAAGAGCAGATCCAAAGACAGAGGCTCAACCACTGCAGGTAAAAGTATAGTATTTTTTTTTATGTGTGCGAATGTTATTTAAAAAAAAAATTATATCTATACATACAATCGATCAATTTTGACGCTGTTTAATTAGAAAATAATACCAGGTAACTCTATATATATTGAAGACAGAAGTAGAGTCTTCAAATGAACATTGTTTTGGACTCAAATTAAGTACTAATGCCACCTGCATAAATTTTGGCCTAGGGACACATGCATATAGTGTACAAATCGATCGGTTCATCCGAACATATGTAGTAGCCGGCCTTGATATATATATATATATATATGCATATATATATATATGCATGAAAAAATTACTAGAACAACAGATTTCAAATCAAGTAAATCAAATGGGCTAGAATTTCGAACTTGAACTTATGAGGTTAAATTTTTACAAAGTTTAAATCTCGAATATGATTGCAATGCAGGATGTACCTTTCAAGAAGCCGCCAGTATTATGGCGACGAGCTGAGCATGGTGACAGATGATGAGGAGAGCAACCAAGGTCAGCAGCATCTCCAACAATGTTGCCAAGAATTGAGGAACATGGACACTCAATGCCGCTGCGAGGCACTTAGGAGAATGGTGACGCAGCAGCTTGGCGGCCGCGGCCAAGAGGCACAGCGCATCTCAGAGAGAGCTCGTTATCTCCCCCGTATGTGTAACATCCAGCCTACCCAGTGCCGATTCTAAGCTGAACATATCAAAATGGCGTTTGTCAATAAAAACACACCATCGTGTGTGAGCTAGAGCTTAGTTAGAGACTGTTCTCTTTCTAGCTAGTGTTTTATATTTTGATCTACTCTTATGGAGGATAAGGCGGCCATGACTGTAAGAGACTAGTTCGGTTTTAATATGAATAAATGTCTTGTTTCCATCTTAGTCTTATAGCATGCATCCGTATTAAATCGGAGTTTAACTTCTACAGGCGTAAAGATGTTTTTATAGATCGGTAAAATTATTTGCAATAATATAAGTCACCCTCTTTAAATAAAAAAGAAAAGTCGCCCTACAATCTAACTTCTAATTTGTTTGGCACTAATATCTTATTAGTTCCTTTAAAAAAATGAGTGACTAACTTTAGACTTTTTTTAGCCTTAATAAAAAACATAAAAATAATTTTTTTAAATCTTTTATTTAGCCAATAAAAAAAAGCTTATAGTCACACAAATATTATTTCATCCCAAACCTTGTGAATTTACACAAATATTACTGTACGATCCTTAATTTTGTGAAACATTTATTCTAATTACATTTTGGAACTTTGAATAAATTTGTTAATTTGAGATTTGTTAGGATGGCTCGAGTTGGGACTGCAATGGTGGGCCTAATTAATAGGGAGTGCAAGCGGCATTGCTATGTCCCAAGTCCAGCTTTGGTTTCTCATTGCGGCCAGCAATTGGAAAGTGCGACCAACACTGTTGAGATAATTTCAGTTCACTATTAATATTTCTTGTGACGTATTTTAAACTTAATCTTAGCATAGAATGCAGCTTAACATAACTGAATGAGATGGAGGCGCCAAGATGATGTATCCTAACCCCAAAGTGGCAGTGACAAGAGGTTAACGTTGACACGTGCTGGTGGTCCAGTAATTCAAATATAATAAGGTAAGTAAACAATGAGAACAGATATAGGCAAATAATACGGGCTACAACTGAACAATGAACACAAAGTCCTCAATTATCGGATACCTCCTCAAATAGAATACGTAATGGTCAATACCAAATCAACAGTCACATCTCAAGTTAGGAAACTCATGACTACACAGACTCATTTTCAAGTATTTCGCACGATCCTATCGAGATATCCTGATCGCATAGTGTGATACATAATTATGCCGAAGTAAACGGCATGATTCCATAAGCGTGTGTTACATGATACCGATGAGGCGAACGACCCGATCCCTTAAGAGATTGTTACATGATACCGTCGAGGCGAACGTCATGATTCCATGAGGGTATTGCAGAGGCGTTCAACCTGATCTCATTAGAATATGAAACTTTGGCGGGTCACTAACCCCATTCATGAATATATGTGTGAGTTATGACATTCAAGAAAAACTATCAAACGAATACTCACAACGCGAAAGAAATTATACAGAAAAATAGTCATTTGAGATGGACTAAGTCACAATCCCCAACGGTGTACGACCATATGCTCATCATCTAGCATGTGTTTTACCTCAATATAGCACGACATTGTTTAATCCGGGGTTTCATACCCTCAGAACAACATTTAAAATCATTACTCACCTCGAACTAGCCCGAAAATCTACTCTATAACACGCTTGCCTCTCAAACCAACTTCCGAGTGCTCGAAATCTACTAAGTTCAGATTTTTATCATCATACTATGCTAAACGAATGTCAAGAACACCCATTTTGGGGTTATTTTAATACCAACTTCCCATCACCTTTTTCAAGCTCAATAACATCATTTGAACTTCATAATTGAAGAGGGAGTGGTAGAATTACCTTGTAGTAGAAAAATCTAGCTTTTTCCCTCTCTTTTGTTCTTGAATAATTTCTTTACAAATTTCGGATTTCAATGAGTTGGGTGTTAATACTATATTAAATGAATGAAATCTGCTCAAAATCACCATTTAGTACTCAACTAGAACTTAAATAAATGTGCCGCTATTGCATACCGGATGAGCTGATACGCTGCTCTTTCTTTCTCTAAACAAGAATGGCCCAAAGAAGAATGTTGCCTCCACTTTACAAATTTGAATGGTCTGCGTCCGTCGTCCAGTGGGTATAGTTATAAGCTTAAGAGCTCACTTGTAGTGCTTGATTCCACCACCCTTTTGGATCTGATTTCCCTTAGCACTTAGCAGGTTATGTGTTACATGTTATTATCATGATAGCTAAGTGAGGCTTAGTGTTCACACTATATGTGCCAATTTCCTGACTATCAATTATGTGGGCACCTTAGTGGGCTTAACCATAATTTCCCACGTGAAAGCTCAAGGCTTCAATTTATTTTAGTGGCTTCACGGTGAAAGTTGGCAATAGGGGTGGCAAATGGGCGGGTTGGACTGAATTTGGACGGGTTAAGATGGGTTAGTCAATAAATAGATCATTGCCCAACCAAGCCCAAAGTGAATTTGGGTTAAGATGGGCTGGGTCAAGATGGGTTAAACAATGGGTCATAACCCAACCCGCCCAACATGATCCATATTTTAGAATCATGCTCATTGGAGGAGGGTAGGGGTAGGAGGGTAGGTTGGGGGTAGGGGTATTGGGGGAGGGTAGGGGTAGGATGGGTGATGTAGAAAATAAACTAATTGAAAATTAAAAATACTAACAAAAAAATTGAATCTTTTATAGGGATTTTGCGTGGGGTGGAATGGGATAGGGTGGGATGGGTGAGTGAGTGGCGTAGAAAAACAAAAGACCAGAAAATTAAAAATACAAAAAATAAAAAAAATTGGAGCAACTAAGTAAATTTCTAGATAAGTTAGGTTGAGATACTTTGTTTTGGGTAAGTTTCATGGGTTGTATTTGAGATGTTAAATGGGTCAGAATGGGCTATAAAAAATAATTGGTTGTTAAATGGGTTAGAATGGGCTATAAAAAATAATTGGTTAATTTGGGCTCAACTCAAATTGACTCATGAACTAAAATGATTATAGCCCAACCCATTAATCTCTGGGCTAGTTGGACGAGTTAGATGAGTTTGAGCTTAAATTACCCCCTAGTAGGCAACATTTATGCCAGAATGTATTTTATAATACAATGACTAAATAATACTGCCACTTGAAACAGCATTTACTCCAACACTCAAGTTGATTCATTTGGTCATTTAACAAATTCAAATCGCGTCTAATCAATACCATGAATATATTTACATATTTTCATGTCCACACCACTCTCGTGTGAGACAGGGTACACCTTGAGGTCACTATAAACATGTCACTAAAGTTACAATCGGCCCGAATAAACGTCCAAAACTTATGGGGCTTTACAATAATCAGATGGTTTCGCTTATCAGACCAAACTAAATGGGAATTAAAATAATACTCCCTTCGTGATTTTTTGGCTTTTTTTTGTG
>JASVEL010009741.1:0-13806 GCA_032618575.1 Nicotiana noctiflora
CACCTTCTCTTGGTATTGCCAATAGGGGCGGATTTGACAGGTAGGTTTTCAAATCTTTAAGAGCTTGTTGACAATCTTCGTTCCACTCGAAATGATCATGTTTCTTTAGTGCAGAGAAGAATTTAAAGCATTTTTCAGAGGATTTAGAAATAAATCTCCCTAGAGCTGCGATTCTTCCAGTCAACATTTGGTCCTCCTATTTATTTGTAAGGATATCCGGTATTTCTTCGATTGCTTTAAACTGTGAAGGGTTCACCTCAATGCCATGGTTAGAAACAAGAAAACCAAAAATTTACCTCAAGCTACTCCAAATGCACATTTCTCTAGGTTAAGTTTCATATTGTACTTACGCAAAATTTCAAACGCGTCAGATAAATGAGAGATGTGATCATTGGAATGTTGAGTTTTAACAAGCATATCGTCTATATATACTTCCATGGTTTTCCCTAAATGTTCTTGAAACATTTTGGTGACTAACCTTTAATAGGTTGCACCAGCATTTTTAAGACCAAAGTTCATTACTTCATAGCAGTAAGTCCCCCGGTCAATGACGAAGGAACTCTTTTCCTCATAGTCGGGGTGCATTTTAATTTGATTGTACCCCGAATATGCATCTAAAAAACTTAGAAGTTCGTGACCTACCGTGGCGTCTATCATCTGATCTATATGAGGTAGAGGGAAATGAATCTTTTGGACAAGCCTTATTGAGATCAGTATAATCTACACAAACTCGCCACTTACCATTTTTCTTAGGTACGACCACCGTATTGGCTAACCAATCAAGATATTTTACCTCTCGAATTGACCCAATTTGTAATAATTTTTTAACTTCATCTTGAATTACTTGATTCTTGAAGTCTCCTTACTTTCTTTTCTTTTGTTTGATTGGAGTGTAGGTTGGATCCACGTTGAGTTTATGAGTCATTACTTCCGGTGGTATACCTGTCATATCAGCATGGGACCAAGCAAAACAGTCCCCATTAGTTTTCAAAAATTCAATTAACGTACCTCGCATATCAGCCCTTAAGTTGACCCCTACATAAACTTTTCTCTCGTGCCATTGTTCAGATAAGACTACTGCTTCAAGCTCTTCAATTGTTGTTTTGATATTTTCATTTTCCTCGGGTTCCTGAATAACATCGGGCCTCGAGTCTAAATCTATTTTTTTTAAGTGAATTTTGACTTTTATCGTCTTCAACTGCCTCGTCGGAGTTCGTATATACTACAACGTTGATACTCCTAGCTACTCGTTGATCCCCTCGGATTTGTCGTACTCCCCAAGGCGACGTAAATTTGGTGACTTGATGTAGAGTAGAAGGAACAACATCCATATCATGAATCCATGGCCTCCCCAAGATTAGGTTATAAGTCATTTCTATATCTACTACCTGAAATTTGGTTTCTTTAACAACTCCCTCAGCGTACGTTGTTAAGACCACTTCTCCCATCGTTGTCACATTCGTATTATCAAAGCCTGATAATATATGCGCCTTAGGTATCATCATATTTTCAGCTTGTATTTCTTGTAGTACTTTTAGTAAGATGATGTTTACAGAGCTTCTCGAATCGATTAAGACTCGCCTCACATCAGTATCGTGCACAAGTAAAGAAATAACCAGTGCATCATTGTGAGGGGTGATCATTCCTTCGGTGTCTGTATCATCAAAAATCATGCTTTCATCCTCCAAGGTTTGGCGTACTTGCTTCCCATGCGTAATAACCACTTTAGAAATTTTCTGTGAAGCTGTATGCGTTATTCCATAGATATCCTCTCCGCCGCTGATAACGTACAATGTATTGTGTGACATGATGTTTACGACAAATGAAACGTATAAGTTCTAAAAAGAATCGTTTATCAGATTCCCAGAAACAAAACCAATTTGTTTAACCAAAATATTGAACTTTGATTCAAACTTAGAAAATAATAGAAAAATCGGGTTACTAATAATCAAGAGACCGAAAAAATGTAATAGACTTTCAATAATTTGAATAGACAGTAAAAAAGATTGTATTTCAGTGATTGTTGTGTCTTACAATGGGTTTAACTTCCTCCTTTTATAGCTGACTCTAAATGGAGGAATAAAACTAAGATTTAATGAGCAATAAATGACATTAAATAGGTTGTTACACAATTATTTTCAATAAATGCTAATCCTTTAACATATAGGGTATTTAATGATTGAATTTAGACTCCTTTCTGCTTTCAGATCCATGCTCTATATGCTTTTTTGGCTCGTTACCGTTGGATGTCTTGAACAGATACGAAGCTCGTGTATATTTGCTGTTGATGTCTTTCATCTTCATAGTTACGTTCTCACCTGTTTTAAATAGGTACGGGACTTCTTAATCAAGTACGGGACTTCTTAATCGAATTTCACCCCGTGTCTAATTTACTTCTTCGTATCTCCTCCTCAAAATAATAAAATTTCTGGTTTGATAACGTGTCTTGCCACGTCATAAAAAGTATTTTCCCAATACATTGTCCTTGGAGTAAATAGTGTTGAAATATGTGTTAGGAGTGTTTATGTGAGATAGTAAGGTTAAAATGGTCAATTCTATTGCTAATTAATACTAAAAATTGACTTTCTTAATATATGTGAAAACATACAAAAAAATTACTTATTTTTTACCGGAAGGAGTATGCCTTTTCGCTCCCAGAGATGTTAGGGATTGCAAAAAGGATACCAAGACTGCTTCCGCCAATGCAACAGAAGGCAAAGAGGTAGCACGCACTTAGTGCCTCAGTTCCACTCAGCAGGATGGGTGTCAAGACAGTCGTGATTAGAGTTGGCAAAATAGTTCCAAAAAAATAGTTAACGAATCATATTATCCACTAAAAAATAGGTTCGATAATGAACTGTTTAAAAATGGGTCAAATATGGATAAGAATCATATTATCAGTTTAGAAAATGGATAACCAATGAGTAACCAATGGGTCTGACTTTTGCCTTTGTAAAGCCTCAAATTAGGGGTTCCTCAAATTAGGGAGAATAAGAATTCTTCCAAAAGTGATCATATACAAGAAGTCATGGATAATATGGGTCCGTCGGTTAACCTATTTTTTATCGGTATTAAATATGTATCGGGTCGGATAATTGATCCGTTTTTTCATTATATATTTTCGATCCGAACCATATTTGACCCGCCCCGCCCGTTTGCGACTCCTAGTCGTGATGGAATCAGCAAACGGAAACGGCTTGTTCATCCAGGAAGTGGGAAGCACAATTCGAAAGACTGGCATTTAGGTGCTGCGAAACCTGGGATGAGGCGCCGAAATCTGGAGACAAAAGGTGGAGATAAATTATGAGTATTACAGGAAAATACAATATCTGCTTCACAAACAATGCTTTCTAAACGAAGCTAAAGCTAAGAAAATGTTATACTAATGACTGCTGTTGTGCCTTTTTCTTGAATGCGTGTCTCTTGGTCAATACAAGAGAGCTGCCTCACAAAAACATTATATTAATGTTTTTCCAAATGTGTTTATCAACTTTTAACACTAATTTTATAATTGTAGATCTATCATGCTTGGAGAATATTTTTAAACACTTGAAGTATGAAGGCGCAGAATACATAATCAGCCCCTTAAACTTGGTCATTTTTTTCATCTAGACATCTAAACTAGCAGTAGTTCTTTTTGGGCACTTTAAGTGAAGGCAGAATACATAACCAGCCCCCTAAACATGGCCAAGTTTAGGGGGCTGGTTATGTATTCTGCCTTCACTTAAAGTGCTCAAAAGAAACTACTTCTAGTTTAGGTGTTCAGATAAAATGGTCAAGTTTAGGGGGCTGGATATGTATTCTGCCAAGTATGAATATCATATTGTTTCCCCCATTCCCACAATTCTAAAGCAAAGTGGGAATTAAGACAGACTGGTGTCCTCCTTTTACCTATTATTTTAAAGGATCTGGAGACTAGGGACAAACCACTTTCTCCTCTTTATTCTAACACAAGTTCCAGGTCCCTTCTTGATAAACTAAAACATACATAATAAAATAAAACAAAATAAAAGTAGAAGAGAAAAGGAAGAGACCATCCGGAGTCGGTGATCGGTAACTGCAATTTCGTAAGTAAATTCTACAATCTATCGCATCCCAAGTCAAGAAACACCGTAAATACAACAACAACAACCCAGTATAATCCCACTTAGTGGGGTCTGGGAAGGGTAGTGTGTACGCAGACCTTACCCCTACCTTAGGGTAGAGAGGCTGTTTCCAAATAGACCCCCGGCATCCTTCTTGGGGAGACTCGAACTCACAACCTCTTAGTTGGAAGTGGGGGTTGCTTACCATCAGAGCAACCCCTCTTGTCATAAAGAAACACCGTAAATATATTTCATAAATTCTTAATGAATCTATTGAATCAGTGAATGTCTTTTCATACAGTAAGTACATGCATATAGAAAACACAAATACATTATAAATAGTGCTTATTTCTTTATGACAATGTGTTTGAATTTTATTTTGAATTATGTATTTGATTTATATTTCTTTTACTATAGATGAAGAATTAATAGCACTTATTTCTTAAAAATCTTGAGATTATAATTTAGAAAGCGGAAAAACTGCAAGGGAGTTCAGAGTATTGGACAAGTTGGCAATTCAAAATGATTTTATTCAATGGAGTTGTCAACTACCTTTTCTTATTTTACAGAGAGCACGGTGAAAGAAACATATATATTAAAAAATATTTAAAAAAAATCGAACTTCTTATTTTTACACATCAATACAAAATATAAATAACTTTTAGCACTTTTGACTTGAGATGAGTTTGAATTGACTAGCATAATATCCTAACGATTTATATAGCAGATCTCAACTTATTTGGCACTAAAGCATTGTTGTTACTAAATTACCTAATTTATTTTTCTCCAGAAAACATTTGGACAGATAAGAGTAATACTACAGAATCCGGTGGATCAGGGGATTAAGGAAATGATAATAAAATAATATAAAAGGGAAAACACAAACTCCTAATCACATGCATATGCAAAAAGGAAGACTAGCGAGTAGTGATTTACAAGAACATACTGAAACTACCCTGTTACGAGGCCATGTGGATGATCAGTAATTTTTCCCTAACAAAAAAGAGGCAAACTTTGGTCCATTATCTCGAGTTCCAAACATTGTTGTCAAAGGCTCATTTAAGGCGCGCTTAAACCGTAAAGTTCGGAAAAGCAACAAAGGCTCATTTAAGGCGTGCTTAAATCGTGAAGCTCGGAAAAGCTCAAGGAGGACGCTTAAGGCAAGGCACTAAGGCGTGCCCCTCATAGCCCATGAATTTTCTGTTGAATCAAACGGCACTAAACAACAAATATAATCAAAATTAAGTGTATTAGCTGCTAAGGGAAGTATTATGAATGAATTTGTGACTTTGTTCTTGAACTACATATATACTTTTTATTTTTTCCTTTATTGCTATTTTTCTTTTTTACTAAAGCCTGTACTTTAAGTGCATTTTGCGCTTAAAGTCCCAATAGACCTAAAGAGCTTTTTAGAGCTTTTCACCTTTGACAACACTAGTTCCAAAAGCTGCAGTAATTGGTCCTAAGGGTTGGCCTCGGACGGATTTCTCGATAACAAAAAAAGAAAAGAAAAGGGAGGTATGCGTTAGTTCTTGGATCTTGGCATGATCAGTTGTTCAATACAGAAAATTCTAGACTTGCTTTGAGGACCTTTTCCGATAGCATATCACAATTACGATTACTGGACAGTACTAGTTGCAGTTTCCTAATGCAAATGTCAGCACCTAAAACACACGTTGAGTAGCTGCAACCATATAGTATTATATTTCCTGTCGCATACCATTTAAGGAGCCTCTACCTGATAGAAACATGAGGCTCAAAAATCTATTGCAGAAGTTACAAACATTACATTTCATGAATTTTAGTTTTATATACCAAAAAAAGTTATATAGCTTGGAAATCGTACAATATTGACATTACACATCCGTAAATTGGTTCTATCGAAAACTAAAAATCTTAAGCTTATTGTTTACCTTGGTCCAGATAAAACTGAAGCCAATTTCGTACTGATAGTGGCTTCCCTTTGTCGGTGCACTGCCCCAACCTGAGGTACGTTTGTGAAATTGTAATCCAAGTTGGATCCGACAGACACCAAACCTTCCAGCGCCTTAACCACCAATGTCATTGAAGGCCTCTTAGTGTAATCTCCCTGCAAACACCATGCAGCAATGCTCATCATTTCGGTCACTTCTCCTTTATGAAGCTGCATATCCTCGTTTTTGTCAACCATATCCATGAGCTGCTCTTCCTCTGCTTTTCTCCTAAAAACTCTAAGCAAATGGACATCTTGTTCATCACCCCGGGACCAATCCAAATTCTTTCTCCCACAGAGGAGTTCCAAGAGCACAATTCCAAAGGCATACACATCAACTTTCTCAGTGATTATCGAGCTCAACCATTCAGGAGCAAGATACCCTGGAGTTCCTCTCATTCTAGTTACAACTTGGCTTTTGTCTTTCTCGATTAGTTTGGACAGCCCGAAATCAGATATCTTAGCATTGTGATATTGGTCCAGAAGGATATTTTGCGGTTTGATGTCCAAGTGAATTATCTTATGGCTGCAATCCTCGTGTAAATAAGCTAACCCTTTGGCGATATCTGATATTATCCTTCGCCTTGTATGCCATGTAAGCCCATTTTCTGGATTTTTATGAGAAATCCACCTATCTAGTGATCCATTTACCATGTGCTCATAGATCAGGAGCCTGTGGCTCTTTTCAGCACAAAATCCAATGAGTTTTACCAAATTGACGTGGTGAATTCCACCGACTATCTTTACTTCTGTTAAGAATGATTCCATCACATGACCTAGACCATCCAGATGCTTCACCGCTATTTTGGTGCCATTACTCAGTGTTCCCTCATATACAGAGCCAAATCCTCCTTCCCCTAGCTTTGTGCTGAAATCTTCTGTTATTATTTTCAACTCATTGTAAGAGAACCGAGTTAGCATTCCCGGTAGATCCAGAAGATCCCCGGCCTTGCTGGACTCATGTGTCCTCTTTCTGAAAAGAACAAAGCATGTAATGATACTTAAAATTATCCCAAAGAAAGCTGCAAGAGTAGATCCTATTATCACTCTGAGAGGTATTCGTTTTTTTCCTCCAGAAATGATTGGAAGCTGATTCTGTGCCTTAGAGGAATTTTGCACTTTAAGAAATACTCTCGTGTCCGTTCCACTGTCATTGTCCATGAGAGAGAAGACTTCATTCAGTAACAAACAGCTCCCTCTTCCAGCCCCATCCGGATCATATCTGAAAACAGCAGCTTTGCAAGAACAGATGCGCAGACAAGTCCATTTGCAATCTTCCAACTTTTTCCCCTCAAGCTGTGATATGCTAGAATTTAGTTCACGAGTGAACTCAACTGCAAAATATGTGGTATTCTTGAGCTCTACGAAACTATGATACTGCGAGGAATTGCAGTAAATGGATGTCAGCTGTGAACATCCGAGATCTTGTTTCCTCTCAAAATATGGTTTGAAGAAATTTCTCTGTGGTGGACAAGTACATTGCCCGTTATTTGTGCAAATGCTATATGTTCCACACACCATTGGGTACCTACAGTTACCGTAAATGTACATCATGCCATATGGCGTCAAAAGATCAGATACCTCTTTCCACTTAAGTACTTTCATCTCCCATTGGTAAGCTCGTAAATGTCCATCAGGCCCAAGCTGTATAAATTGAGCTGGTGATTTAGGAGGGTATTGCAGAGCTGTAAGGGTTTGACCATCAAAACTGAAATAAGTACTATCCGGAGAAGGTGAAACGTAGTAAAACTGAGGTGGGTCAGAATCTACATAAGTGGCAAGGCTTCCATTGAGGATAGTTAACGATAGCAGACCCTGACTCTGATTGGTTGCTGAAATGCTTGCTATGAGCTTCCGCCCAGAAACTAGACTCTGCCCCGGGAGCAAATAATCCGTAGGATGATGAAAAGATTGCCAAATTATGCTATTGGTTTCATCAAAGAGCACGAGATTCCCCGTTTCTGTCAAGTTTAAGCCTGAAACAGATTTCCCAATTGTATTTGTAGACCAAACAGCTGTTCCATCATAGTCTGCCAAGACCAAGTTACCCTCTTGGCCGAGCTGTAAGGTTGCATTGGCTTTCACAGGATGGTTTCGGTTAGCAGACCAAACTAATTGGGAATCCATAAAATATGCGTTTTCGCTCCCAGTAGCGGAGATGTCAGGGAATGCAAAAAGGACGCCAAGAAAGCATTCGGTGCTTTCGCCATTGCAATAGAAGGCAAAGAGGTGGCACTTAGTGCCATCAGTTCCACTCAGAAGGATGGGTGTCACGACTGATAAGCCTAAGGTGGAATCAGCAAACGAAAACGGCTTGTTTTTCCAGGAAGTAGGAAGTCCTGCAGTTGAATTCAAAAGACTGGCATTTAGGTACCATGAAATCTGGGATGAGGCTAACCTGGATGACAAAAGGTGGACATAAATGATGAGTAGGATATGAAAATACAATCTCCCTTTGTATGGCACTATCATTGTTTTCTAAACAAAGCTAAGAGAATGTTTTGAAATCTGTATCACTTTGCTAATTACTCCATGTGTTATAGTACTATAATGCCTGCTGTTTTGTCTGTTTCTTGAATGCGCGTCTCTTTGTCAATACAAGAGAGCTGCCTCACAAAAACTTTATATTAATGTTTTTATCGACTTTTAACGCTTATTTTATTGTTGCTACAAATAGAAACCTATCATGCTTAGAGACTACTTTTAAACACATGATCCATGAATATCATATGGAGTAATTATTTGTTTCCCCTTCCCCACTATTCTAAAGCAAAGTGGGAATTAAGACAGACTGGTGTCCTCCTTTTCCCTATTAGTTTAAATGATCTGGACATTAGAGACAGACCACTTTCTCTTCTTTATGCTTACACAAGTTCCAGGTTGCTTCTTGATAAAATAAAACATACATTATATGCAAAAAAAGAAAAAAAAAATGACCTCTTTCCCTATTTGGAAAAAATTTATCTTTATGTAATGATTTATAGTCACACAAAATATATGTGCTTCATTTTATATATTTATTCAAAAGTTTTCTATCTTTTCTTAAATTTTGTATCCAATCAAATAGGTTAACATAAATTGAAACGGAGGGATTAATAAAACACAGTTTTTCGTATAAGTCAAAAGAGTTTCATTAATAAACACAGCCGGTGATCGGCAACTGCAATTTGGTAAGCAAATTCGAAGGTTCACAGATTGTAAATCATTAATTCGACAATTCATCATGTGCCAAGTCAAGAATCACTGTACATATATTTCATAAATTCAAAACGAATCTATTGAATCAGTGAATTTCTCTTCATAAACATATGGAAAGCACAAATACATTATAAATAGTGTTTATTTCTAATGACTATGTATTTGAATTTTATTTCATATTATGTACGTAAAATTATGCATTTGATTTTTATTTCTCTTTTACTCTATATGAAGAATTATTAGCACTTATTTCTTAAACAACTTACAATTATAATTCAGAAAATGGTAAAACCGCAAGGGAGTTCCGAGTAATGGACAAGTTGGCAATTCAAAATGATTTTGTTCAGTGGAATTGCCAACTGCCAGTTGCCATTTTTTATATTCTGCATAGGCCACGATGGAAGAAATAGATTTGTATAAGAGCCTATTACTCGATAATATTAGCCAAGTTAGTACTTTTACTTTACTTCCCCTGCTTTTTTAGGAGTTTAGATGTCAATAGAAAATATATAAAATAAATTGTTTTTTTATACATCACTAGAAAATATAAAAAAACTTTCAGCGCTTTTGGTCTGAGTTGAGTATAAATTGAGTAGCATGATCATTGAGGATTTATATAAGCGACCCTAATTTGTTTGGCACCAAAGCATTGTGGTTGCTAAATTACCTAATTTATTTTTATCCAGAAAGCATTTATTAATTTTCAAACTAATCCTTTTCAATTTATCTGACCCCAAGTTGGAAAGCTACCAAAAATCGTACGTCTGGAGGTTCTTTCGACTGGAAGGAAGGTGTTAATATCCCAGTAGTTGAGTACAGAAAACTCTCTAAACTTGCTTTGTGGACCTTTTCCGATAGCATATCACAATAAAGCTTAATCGACATTACTAGTTGAAGTCCCTAATGCAAATGTCAGCAATTAAAACAATCTTTCAGTAGCTGCAACCACAATATATATTTCCTATCGCATACCAATTAAGTAGCCTCTACATGCAGAAGTTACAAACATTACATTTCATGAATTTTAGTTTCATATACCAAAAAAAGTTGTAGCTTGGAAATCTTGCAATGACATTACTGTTAGGTGTCGTCCCGACTTTTTTTTATTATATTTGATTTTCCTATCTCTCGAAGAAAATGACAACATGTTTACCTTAGATGGATTTTCCTATTCTTGATAGGAAACATAAATCTCACATATTTGGCTAGTCCTTTTCTGAAAAGAAAATGTTTGGACTTCTATAAATTGAAGATCATTGTTTCTCATTCAGCAGCATCCATAATGTAGACATATAAGGTTTGAAAGTCGTGTTTAGGGGAAGAACTTTACGAGACAAGTGTTAGTGTGTCACTTGTGTTTGCTTCTTCATGATGTTATTCTCTCGATATTTTGTACTCTCTTTTATTATACTGGATTGCTCAACTCTGCCATGGACGTAGGTTAGTTGATCGAACCACGTTTTATGTTTGTGTCTCTTTTGGTATATTTCTCTTTTGTTGTATGATTTATCGTCGTTCAGAGTTTGTTTTCTAGCTTCCGCATGACACCTGATTATTTAGGTCCTAACAAGTGGTTTCAGAGTGAGATTTAAAATGGGTTTATCTTAAGTTCAGTTCTAGTTGCAACCTATTTGACGGTAATCATGAATTTTGTCTGAGAAATTTGACCAGAGTGCTACGCACGTTGAGACAAACTTTGTGGTGGAGATTTGGAGATGCGGCATGTTGAGGATTATGTGAAGAAGGTGGATAAAGTTTATTTTGTTAGAAAATTCAGGCTAAGGGGAGAATTGTTAGGTGTCGTCCCAACTTTCGTACCATATTTAATTTTTCTATCTCTTGAAGGAAATCATGTTTACCATAATTGGATTTTCTTATTCTTGAAAGGAAACATACATCTCTCCTATTTGGTTAGTCCTTTTCTGGTAGGAAAGTTTTTCACTTCTATAAATTGAGGATCATTCCTTCTCATTTAGCAACATCTACAATATAGACATACGGTGTTTGAGAGTCATATTTAGGGGGAGGACATTACGGGACAAGTGTTAGTGTGTCACCTGTGTTTGCCTCTTCGTGAGGTAATTCTCTCGATATTTTCTACTCTCTTTTATTGTAATGGATTGCTCATCTCTGCCGTGGACGTAGGACAGTTGATCGAATCACATTATATGTTTGAATCTCTTTTAGTATATTTTTCTTTTGTTGTGTGATTTATCGTCGTTCAAGATTTATTTTTCTAGCTTCTGCATGACACACTTGATTATTCCGGTCCTATTACACACCCGTAAATTGATTCTGTCGAAAACTAAAAATCTTAAGTTTATTGTATACCTTGGCCCAGATAAAACTGAAGCCAATTTCGTACTAATAGTGGCTTCCCTTTGTTGGTTTACTACCCCAACCTGATATACGTTTGGGAAATTATAATCTAAGTTGGATTCGACATACACCAAACCTTCCAGCGCCTTAACCACCAATGTCATTGGAGGCCTCTTGGTGTAATCTCCCTGTAGACACCATGCAACAATGCTCATCATTTCTGTCACTTCCTCTTTATGGAGATGCATATCCCTACTATTTTTGTCAACCATATCCATGAACTACTATTCTTCCGCTTTTCTTCTAAAAATTCTAAGCAAATTGTTAAGATCGAAAAAAACTAGGTGTCATGCAGAAGCTAGCATATCAAATATTGAATGACGATAAGTCCGATAACAAAAGAAAAATATACCAAATGAAATACAAACATTTAACGTGGTTTGGTCAATTGAATTACATCCAGGATGGAGATGAGCAATCCATATATAAAAAGAGAGTACAAAAATCGATAGAACAACCTCACGAAGAGGCAAATACAAGTGACACTAACACTTGTCTCGTAAGGTTCTATCCCTAGACACGACTCTCAAACCCCATATGGCTACATTGTGGATGCTACTGAATTAGAAGGACGAATCTTCTATTTATAAAACTCCAAACCTTTTTCTACAAGAAAAGGGACTAGCCAAATATTGAAGATTTATAATTTCCTTCTAAGAATAGGAAAACTCAATTATAGTAAACATGTAGTCCTTTCCTTTATGAAATAGGAAAACCAAATATGATAAGAAAATTATGGCAAACACCTAATACAAATGGGGATCTCTTTCATCATCTTGGGACCAATAAAAATTCTTTCGCCCATAGGGAATTTCCAAGAGCACGATTCTAAAGGCATACACATCAACTTTCTCAGTAATTATCAAGCTTAACCATTGAGGAGCAAGATACCTCGATGTTCCTCGCATTCTAGTTACTACTTTGCTTTGTCTTTCTCGATTAGTTTTAACAACAATCAGAGATCTTAGCATTGAGATGTTGGTCCAGAAGGATATTGTGTGGTTGATGTCCTATAAATGATCTTCTGGATGCAATCCTCGTGTAGATAAGCTAGTCCTTTTGCAATATCATATATTATTCTTTGCCTTGTAAGCCATGTAATTCCATATTCATGGGAAATCCACCTATCCAATGACCCATTTACCATGTACTCGTAGATTAGAAGCCTGGCTTTTCTCGGCGCAAAATCGAATGAGTTTTACCAAATTTAAATTGTGAATGACACCAACTATATTTACCTCTATTAATAATGATTCTTTTACTTGACCTAGACCGCCCAGAGGTTTGACACATATCATGGTTCCATTATAATGTTCTAAACATCAATACCACACAGGGGGGTGATTTGTGTGATACCTAATTTTTGGTTAAACTGCTTCTGGAAGGACCTGGTTCTTCTAGCTGTACTAACAAATGTTATTTGTGGAATTAAAAGTACATAAAATAAAGAACACAGAGATTTTTACGTGGAAAACACCTGGATCGAAAGGTAAAAAAATCATGACCTACTAATCAGTAGGATTTTCCCAAACTTCCACTAAAATCACTGAGCCAAAACTACATTTACAAAACTCTTTGTAAAACTAAGGAATAACTCTAATCTTGTTGTGGCAACCAGCCTCTAACTCCTGCGATAACTCCAAGTTAACTCTAACTTGAATACTCAAAATACCTATACAATTGCTTCTATAAAATCTAAAAGGTACAATATGAAAACACCTACTAGAATTGAACTAGAAATAAAGAAAGACACATAAAACTCTTTATGGAGTTGGTTCTTCAATCTGGTTCTTGTAGCTTCAAGATTGCACACTTGAATCACGCACGAATTGCTTGCAAAAAGCCTTGCTACTTTGTCCCCAATTCACGTTTAAATTCTGCATTTTTGTGCAACACTTTAATTGAGAACATCCTGCAATTAATAGAGTTAGTAGATGAAGAAATATCTAGAGTTCTGATGCAACTCTTCCTTGGTGGAAGAGTTCTAGTTGATTTCAACTTCTAACTCCTTCCCTATCTTGAATAGTATTCTCTTTGATTAAGGAGTCCTTCTCCTTATCAATTATGCAATCTTTTCGATCAGGAGATATTAAATACACCAAGTTAAGCTTATCTCCTTAACGTGAAACCCACATGCTCAAATCTGCCCATTTTTGTGCACCTGAGGGATGG
>JASVEL010009742.1:0-14071 GCA_032618575.1 Nicotiana noctiflora
TCCCCACCTACTAGGAATCTCAATTTGGGTGGAGCACTCACTGTAGCAAAAAATCGCCCTAGGAATTCAGAAATTTTCCAAGGCTTTTCAGGGCCAAATTTCAACATTCCAAACCAGAGAGATGACTTATCATCAAAAAGCGCACCTCCCCACCAATTTTCAAACATTTCCACCATGGAAATCGTCTCCGACGAGTTGAAAAATTCTGGCATAGCAGAGATGGCCGTTGCTAGTGTTCCAGTTGCCCAAATAGAAAAAGCTCGGTACCAAAATGCTCGCCCGACTGAGGAGAACACAATTGAGCCACCAATTTCACATGGGTATCAAACACAAGCTTCAATTTTACAATCCAAAGATGCGAGCAGTCTAAGCATCTCAGGTGTTCGACGAACAGGCCAATCAACGTTCTGTTATTTCTTCACAGAGAAAACGTGCACGACAACCTGGATTGCTGATAATTTTAAAGCAATCCACCATTGGCAAAGCAAACCACAAGAAGAGTTGGAGAGAGACGGTCCCCCCTCACCCAGTAGAGGAAAATGTAATAATATAGTGTGGGACCCACATATAAAATTTACTCCCTCTATTTCAATTTATGTGAACCTATTTCCTTTTTAGTCCGTGCCAAAAAGAATGACCACTTTCCTTATTTGGAAACAATTTACCTTTATGCAATGATTTATAGCCACACAAAATAAAGGTGCCTCATTTTACACCACAAGCTCAAAAATCTTCTCTTTTCTTAAACTCCGTGCTCAGTCAAATGAGTTCACATAAATTGAAACGGAGGGAGTATTTAATTTTGAAAACGAGAGAGAAGTTATGATAAAAGTCTCATGCGTCCAAATGAAACTAAAATACACGTAACTTGCCATGTCAGCGTGAGGTGTTTACTTGATACACTTAATAGTAACTTGAGTTGTCTAAATAGTAAATGGATGGGGAGTTCGGCTGGTCGTTGAGGACAACTGAAGGGACCGTTTATGTATTTCCCTTATTATATATTTAGGTCAACTACTCATAACTCTCAGGTGCTATTTCCAAATATCTAATTCATGTTTTTCAAGTATGTTAAATTTTGGGATAAAATTCAAACTCAAAGAATGAAATCAATACGACAAAAGTACAAAAATCATCTTCAATCAAGTAAATGAATCAATCAACAAAGTATTCACCGGAGTTAAATTAAACTGGGTGAAAAAGAAGGAAGAGCAAGCAAAGCACAAATGCACCTCTGGAAAGCAACCGTTGACCTAGAACTTTGAACAAAAATTAGAGCAATAGGAACTGGAGCTACGAAGGATATTTGTCACTAAAAGAGAAAACCTCAACACGAACAAAAGTAACCACTGAACTACTCAATCGTTTTCCCTGTTGTGGTTGGCTTATGAACGATTGCAGTGAAAATGAGTTATTAATCTCGAGTCGAGTTGATGCTCACTACATGTTTGTTTATACTATTGTCAGTCTGTTTTATGGAAGAAAGTGGTTTACGTATGGTGACTTCACTGATGTTTTTGTAGCGATGTTGCTGCTTTGGGTCACTGGTTTTAGATGGAATTTTGGCCTGAAGCTACTAAAAGAGACTGGCTACTGGTGGAGTTTACATGACTGTTGAAGGTGGTTTTCAGCTGGTTTTATGGAGTTGGATTTTGGAGCTCTGTTTTAGGGCCGTTAGTTTCACATTGTGTAAATAATGGAGATGTGCTGATGGTTTTATGGAATTTGGACATCTTTTCGTGAAGAAGATGTTGTGTGCGATTATGAAAAGTGAAGTAGGGAGCAAGAAAAGTGTAGCAGAGAATATTTTGTTCTCTGCCGAATTTTGTTGGGTCCACAAACAAAAGAAAATGAAAAAGAAACAAAAAAAGAACATTGCCAAACGAGTTTTGGGAGAGAAACTTGAAACTTCGAAAATGAATACCAGCTGATATTCAAAGAGTAATAACCAAAGGGCGTTTGGATAAATATCAATTAGTCATCTCTTACGTCGGTCAAAATAGCATGGGTTAGCAAATTTTTGGACGGATAGTTAAAAAATAGCCAGCATTTATAAAGTCATTAAAAAATAGTCACCATTTTACTACAACATAGAAAGTACCAGCATAATATACTTAAAAGTTAAAGCGCTTGGGTATGAATTTCAAGTATATTATGTTGCATCTCCCGCACATTATGATGAAATTACATATGTAAAAAATTTAAACTATTGTATATTATGTTGGAATATTTTCGAATTTTAAACTTTATTTTTATTCAGATTTATCTTTTACATGAAAAATGATTAAATTTTGATTACTTTTGAAATTATGATTATTTTTCAATTACCACTTCTAAATCTGACTTTTTTAATTTCTCCCCTTATGTGAAAATTGAAATGTCATCCATTTACTGGTGCTGTAATTTTCTCCTTTGGACACTAAAACTTTTCTTTCTCTTCGGAACATTTCACTACTCTGTTTCTGATAGTTTAATTTTTCTGCAGTAATTTTTATACTACATGAAATTTCATCATAAACCACAAAAAGAAAATGTTTATGTTACAACAACCTATGGAAGAGCGTCTTAGTATACAAGATGACAACAATGGAAATTTACATTGGCCACAACAAAATCAAGCCATAGTATACAAAAGCAGTCACACTCTTCCTCAACATGGCAAAAAAATCTGAATATCGAGAATCACGATAGCATTCTTACCTTGCGGCAATACTGAAGCAACAATAAGCTCATTGGAGAGAACAGGGAGAGTACACTCACAAGTTCAAAGAGAAGGATAACAAAGGTTATTTTACATGAGCTCAATGGCTTATGAATTTCCTAGCACTTGCTTTGGCTTTGGCTACCTGTTGGCATTGGCTGCCTGTATTAAGAAATCCTCATAAGAAAAATGAAACTTCATAATCGGTCTACAAGAATACTGCAGATAATTCTAATTTGTTTATAAGATATATATACAGCTTCTGATGAACGATCAGTCTTACTGTGTCTATAATCTTATACTCCCCGCACCCCCTCCTCCTCCTCCTATTTATATTACTTGAGCATTTTGCACACCCTTTGAAAAAACATTAATAATAAGATTTATTTGACTAATTGTCCCTTATTTATTCCATGATCTCTCAATCTTCTTGCTTCTTTCTAGAGCATCAATTTGAGTATTAAAGGAAAAAAAAATTAATTCTTTCTTTGTTTTCTAAAACAAGAAGTACTTTGGAACTATTTCTAGCAAAAGTGACAAGTTAATCGAACTGAAAGGAGTAGTACTTGTAATGTTTCAGCTGAATTAGATGCACATTCATATGTATCCATTAACTATTTCGGGGCATTACCTTTTTAAGATATTTCTTGTGAAGTTTCATTGCACCAGTGCAAGCCTTTTTGGCATCCAGGTTTCCAGTGATGTCATTCAGTATCTGTTATAATTGAAACAGATTATTAAAATAACATTCAAAAGATTTTCTTCCATCCACAGGTGTGACCACCTGCCTGTCACGCAATGGCTATGGAAGTTCGCCAAAGATGTGGTTAGAAGAAAGACTCTTGAGTTGGAGAACACAATAGAACTTATTATGTACTTTGCAAACCAACCTTAACAACATCGTCCAGTCCTTTAGCTTCTGTCAGCAACTTCGTGCTCTTGTCTTTCAGGACACTGGCTACTAGGAAAACGGAAATTGGGAGGGGAGCTTCAACACCTTTGCCTCCATTTTTCATATTTTCTCTCTCAAATTTCCCACACTGGCGTGTCGATTTTGGTCTTCCTTTAGACCCTTCAGATTTTTCAGCAGCTAAGTCAGGGTCTTCATACATAAGAAACAAGTCCGGATCATATTCCAAGGCCCACATCATCTGTTGACAAAAGGTGATGACAAGTAATTAAAAGAATTAGACAATAAGAACATAATGGTCAGACCATAAACGTATTCATGTATCAGAGGAAGGATCAATAGATTTAAGTCATAAGTTACTTTTCATACAACCAGATGGAAAAGACATCAACTAGCAGGTCTAGATCAGGAAAACTAATAAAATTATTGGGGGGGGGGGAATCCTACCTCCCAAAGATATAATGAATCAGCAAAAGAAAATTCTCGACGAAACAAAACCATGAGCATCCGGATAGCAAATAGGTAATCACCTCCACCTAATGTCTCTGTGGAACAAGATCAGAAGAAAATCCAATATTACTATTTCATAAAAGATATGATTGTAACTCTTTATATCTCCAATTTAAATAATTGAAAGCTTGTACCAGAGACCAGAGGTAGGGCTAGAATTTCAACTTTATGGGTTCTTTAGAACGACGTCAAGTGCTAATAATTGAGTTCTAAATTTAATGTGAGTACATACTTAATGAATTCTTTTAACACAAACACACTATTTGAGCAAAAGTTATTGAGTTTGGCCGACCCCGTATTTGAACTTCTACCTCCCTCCACCCCTGCCAGAGACCAATTATCTATCATTGCCGGAATATTAGGCTAGAAGGGCCGCTTGGCTCAGCGGTAAGCTTGCTTGCCGTGGTGTGTCAGGTCGCGGGTTCGAATCAGCCTCTCTGCAAAGCAGGGGGAAGGCTGCCTAGAGTATTCCCTTCCCCCAAACACCCACGAAGTGGGTATTGAACTGGGTCGGCCCTTTGCCGGAATATTAGGCTAATCGCACACTTACATAAGAAGATCATACTGAAACTCTAAGTGTAGTAAAACACCTCCGGGTAGCAAATAATCAAATGCCAAGCGGATGTGAGAAACTTTCTAGTTTATCATCAGAACGTGGGGGTACTACACAGCAGCCGGAAGAGAAGTTAACCACTGATTGAGTAGCTTTTGGCGTGCTTTGCAGCTTTAGAGATGTATATATAGAAAAGCTATTTTGTCCATTATTTAGTCTCAACGGCCAAAACAATGCAAGTAATCATGATTGCAAGCTACAGCTGTAGATAAACTGGAAGATTCTAGCATAATTTATGTGCATGCAAAAAGTGTACAGGAAATTATAAAGAACTACAAAGAATCCTATAATGTAGCATTAAACAGCATAATCTTCTCAGAGCAATGTAACCAGAATTTGACCGAAAGATAATAGCCTGCAGTTATAGCTGACATCTGCAAGATGTACCCTCCAGTAAAAACAGAACATAGGGAAGATGCTTTTAGTTTCCAACATTATAACAACTCTGCCAGTTCAGTTTTCAATTTAAAAACTTAGAACTGATATTGTTGGTTATGAAATCTTAGGATAGCCATACTGTATAAAGCATCAGTCAGCCACTTGTCTTAGATTATTAGATGAAATTCCGAAATAAGACGCCGTTTCATATTAAGACAAAGACCAGATGAAAAAATAAGAACATAAATTGCTTTTAGCTGGACTACGACTAGGTACTTATAATTTAAAGGGAAAAGATCATACCTAAGTGACGATGAAGTTTAGGATCAATAACTTGTGTTACTGAAGCTAGATTACTCAGCTGCACCTCTACTCCAACAGACCTCTCGGTGCATCTGAAATTTCCTCTCTTTAAAATTTCACAGAACACTTGATATTAGTCACAACAACTGCAAAAAGCATAATCCATATAGTAACACCAATGATAGAAGGTGAAACTCAAAATATAGCTGTTAAAGTATGGTAAGGGTACAAAAAATATGCAGATGAGGTTTAATGGAATCCCAAATTAATCGAATAGTTTTTCTTTTAGTATTTGGAAAATATTTTCTTGGCAATTGTAAATTTTTTAATACTACTTTTATGCGAAATGAGTGATGTAACAGATATCATATCCGCCACACAAGATACTCTTGCCTTATGAGCATTTCCCTGCTCTATTATTGTTATTAATAATATTCCAGTATAACAAGGAATTCTTCTTTTGATAAGGAACATGAAATTCTCTTCTACTTGATTCATGAGTATTTCCCTCCCTATCATGAGTGATTTCCCAATGTCATAATATATTCTCCTACAATTAGAAAGGGTGAAGATATTGTCCTAATCGTACAGTATAATACAGTGCCAACAATATCTATTGCTGACCTAATTATGAGAAGCTAAGGAATTGCAAAAGTCAGGTTTTTTATATACAGATGTGTGCTAATATTCAGGTACAAAGACAAAAGAGTTGTGATGCACATAAAAAATGTGAGCACATATTAACATTTAGGGAATGAAGAGCATAACAGTGGTCATATTTGAGAGCATACAGTAATTGGAAAATATGATTTACGCCATAAGAATGATGAAACAGGTTGTGTGAGGAAACAAATTTTTGTATATACCAGTCTCTTCATAAGGCGTTGAAAGCACCAAAATGCATCGGCTTCATCATCAAGAAGGATAATCATGGGGGAGCAAAGATCGCTCATTCCTGCTCAGCATTGCGAAGGGCTTAATATTTAATAGAGAAAAAGGATAAACAACTGCAAAAACAAATAAGTATAAAATAAGGAGACTCTAATGCATTGAAAAAGAAAATGGAATACATGTTGTTCTCCTTTTTCCTTTTCTTTTCTTTTTTTCTTTTGATTAGCAGGAAAATTGTTGATCTATGTGCTGATAACTTGATACAGATAAAGCTGATGATATCACATACAACGATACAAGTTGCTATGGGAATAGATATCAAAAGTTATATGCAAAAGATGGATCCTTTCAAATTTGCATGCATTTTGAACTAGAGAAACATTCTAACTACGTCTATACAATTTTTTTTCTTCAAGCCTGAAACCAACTGATCACCACCTTAAGCATATTCTACAAGAAATAGTCAAAAAGGTGAAAGCAGGGTGTAGAAAACTGAAACTAGTAGAAAAGCCCCCAAACACATATTCAAGTTCGAACTGTCACAGATAGATGCCACAAGCCCCTACGGCCCAGTAATTATCGCATCAAAGAGAAGCTAAAACTGCTAGAAAATTTCATATCACAAAAATAATATGACACCTACCTTGACAATAATTAACATCTTTGTCAAACCAAGCATAAACAGACAGAATATCCCAAAGCCTGGCTAGATTCTCCTGTTTCTCATAAAAGACAAGTGTCCTGTCAGTCCGAACAACATCGAGCCCTAGCATAAACCCATAAACAAAGAACTTATCAACATGAAGAGACTGAGTATCAACAAGTGATTCAGAAGAGTATGATATTAGCATGTGGTTCATCCTCAATCAAATTACTACTTAATTTGCCAACAGGAAAATGTCTACAGATTAACACTTCTTATAGATTGGATACAATGAAAAACAAGTTAATTCTAGAACAAGTACATATTATCTATAGAGATAACCTACCTATCTGGTGTAATGACAGTTTCCACTGGATTATTCTTTTGTCGTGCTCCTTTACCATTTCATATCCAGCTAAAGCCCCTGCACTAGCATGCAGTCAAAGATTATTAACCGATATAAACTACCAACAAGCTACCTACATATGCAATATGAGAGACAGAGAGAGCACACAAGTTGAAAACTCAACATATTCAGGATTACCATTTTGTTGACCACCTGAACTTAATTCTTTTGCCGCTTGTGCCTCTTGGAGAGTAATAGGATCTCGAATAGGGTCACCATCTTCAGTAATTACAGGTGCAGTAATGAAACTACCACTTCCAATCATGGGAAACATCATGCGGCATTCTTCTTTCAGTACAGCATACTGGGCCCTGAATGCACACAGCATAAATCCATGTCAAGAATATTGTACGGAAATTGGATATGGATCAGTGTTAATTTATACTCCGGAATGGCAAATTATCCCCCTTTTACTTTTGAAGATGAGCACAATCATATTGATGAATCATGATCAACTATGCCCCATTCCTAAACTATAGGGATCAGTTATATAAATCCTTATATATTCCACTTCATGACTGGAGCCAACTATATCGTGGTTACAAGGCTGTAGAAGGTTAATTACAGGTGTGCACGCTTCAAAATCCAAAGGCTTCAGAATCCCATGCAAGATAGAACAAAAAGTTTTAGGAATGCAATATCAAAAACATTTCTCGTCATTAGCAGTGAAATATGACGGATTCTGTGAAGAACAATCTCTTGACTGTTAACAATTTAAAAGGAAAAAAAAATTTCCTGACTATTAAGAACTTGTTAAATTCACTGACATCTATGTGCAGTGTGTGAACCAATTTGATAGCTGACGGGTTTGTTAATAATGTCATCATACGACTGTATGGAGTAGCATTTAGCGCATAGATCTTAAAGGTTGCTTATTTCAAGTCACCTCCAAGAATAATTATCCATGTTACTCCACTAAAGTTAATAGACTAATTTACCATGATAAAGCATTTTAAAATTCGGAAAAAATCAAGTGATCTTCCAAACTTAGGCAATAAAGAAAGTAAAATACCTCCGCCGCTGTCGTATGTGCTCTCGTTCCTCAAATGTGCTCTTTGGATCATAGCAACCCAGTAAAAATTCCCAAACTTCACCTCTAATTGATGGATGAATGCCCTACAATGTTATAGACATTTGATGGTTAGTAGTCTACTAAGCTTATTATCTTGCCAATTATATATGTGTAAAACATATTCATTCGATCAGTACCAAAAAGAGAAAAAAGGAAAATCAGCCAGCATAATGATACCGTAGAACAGAAGCTTTAAGGATCATATATCACGTAAATCTACAGAAACATGAAATCAAGTCAAACTTACCCCACGATAAATTCGACTTAGCGTCTTGCCAATGTCAAGATAACCTTCTGACGTAAATGCAGCATGCCATTTCCTTGCACTTAAGGTTTTCCCAGCCTGAATAAGTGGATCAATAGACAATATATATGCAGCAACACGAATACTGTAAGTAAGGAGTTCAACTTAGTAAAGAGAAATGTGAGAAATATTTATGAACAATCTTATTTGTGATGTATATAGCCATATCGATCTAGGTAAGTGGTGACAACGAAAAGGCTTTTCAGCCTAAGGAGCGGTAAGCGAGGTAGGATAAAATGATATATGAATAGATAATGTATCAGATTCTTATCTGAGATGATAAACAGACAAAATAGTGTTTACCCTACACTCAGAAAACCAGACCACTGCGACATAAAAGGTATTAACTTTTAGTTTCTCTAAGCCTTCCTAAAACTTTCTTATCCTCAACTTTCTAATTTATCTAGGATTTCTGAAGGCGTCATATACCATTGCCCCTAAAGTTTATGCCACTTTATGGGTAAAAACTTCACTTTTCCCCATCACATGCAAGTTATGAGTGCTCTCACAAATAAGTATTTGCAGCTTAATACCCACAGTTCCGATTTAAGATACAGTCCAAAACTAGTTCACAACATCTGTGCCACAAGTGTAACAGAACAAAAAGGGAACTTATGAACTATGCTAATCAGCATCCAATGTTACTCATTAAATGTTGCACTCCCGCTTTATAAGTTCAGAACCAGGAAGTATCATCCAATTGCAATTTACTGATTTCCAGGTTAAAGAATGAGAAAAGAAAAAGATTATTTGCCCATATTTTTAGCTTGTAGGTAGCAGTTTCTGCAATATGTTGGCACAAAATCCCCTCTTCCCCAACTCAAAACCGTGTAACTTTACACCAAGTTCCACTTGCAACTACTAAATTTGAATGCAAACTGGAAGATGCTTCAAACAACTAGGCCTTATGCCGCTCCCAAATTATGACAGCAAAGCGAAACGAAAACATTAATGCATTACTTTGAAGTCTGGAATACATCTGTAGACATTTAGTTATGCTGATTGCAGTTAATGATCCCCATTTAGAACCCAAATATAAAGTCTGACAAAAGCACATCTTTTATCTCAACAAACATGTGATCTTTCCAATCATCTCTATACATCCCACAACATTAGACAATAGATCATTCCATTAACCATTGCAGAAGGCTTAAACACATAAAGCCAAAATACAATCACAAGAGCATCAACAATTCAAGACCTTGATACAACAGATGAAAACGGGTCGCTTAATGATTAGTTTTCCTAGTGAAGCTTCTAATATAACACCATAAATCTATTAAAACACACAAAATTAAAGACCGTTAAAATTGGAGAATTACTAACCTTGATTCTAAATCTAGTTTTGGGAACATCTGTACATTCAGGGCGAACTTGATAGAAAGAATCAGCAGGAGCACCAGGGTCCCTCCACATTCTTGATAATATCCAAACTTGCTATCTTGAAAATAAAATTTAACAAAAACCCACCAGGCAACAGCTCCAGCTCACGAACCCAGATCAGAGTTTCTACATGAAGAACAAAATGGGACCCATATCATACACTTGCTTTTTTACTGGTACATAATTTTTTATTTTTTTATTTCTAATCTGCATATGATTGGCTAAGTCATTTTTTTCTTTTTACAGTTGAATATTGTTGAAGTGAGGAGTTGAGGGTGGTTGATGGATGAGTAATGGCGGTGGCATTTCAGAGTTAGCGAGAAAGAGGTGGGGTCCACCATCGTGGTACTCTATTCGCGGGCTACTAAAAAGTGGAAAATCAGAGGTTATTGTTTGGTACTATTTTTATGACGCGCAGATGGCGGCGCGTGTTTTTGCGGTGTGGTTTTCTTGTAGAATAAAATAGAAGGGGTCATGTCCGAATTGGGACCGGTGTCGTTGATTTGGTCAATTTGACTCGGTTAGAAATGGCCTACCTTGTTTTTGGTTTGAACATTTGGGTTTTGGGTCAAACAAAAATTAACATATTAGTATTAATTTAGGCAAAATATATAGTTTATCTATTGAACTTGCACCCAAATCTCTGTTACACACCTCTCGATTACGGGCAACCTTTTACACACCCAATCTTTTAGAAGTGTGTCTAATACGTACTACTTTTTTCTTGGCCAATTTTCTAAAACATATGTAATTTTACACTCCAATCAGATAGTAACACGTGTCATTAACTTATTTAAAAAGGAAAAATCTTTAGATTATGAATAGATCTCATCTTCTTCATTAAGTCCATCACCATGACTGCCACTGCCACTGATGCATCACCCCTAACCTCACATCTCCACTAAAATTATTATTTTTCACTCTAAAAGAATCTCATAATAATAATAATAATAATAATAATAATAATAATAATAATAATAATAATCAGGATTAACTTCTTCAATTAAGAAGGCCTACACATTTACTGTCGAACTTATTATCTTTTTGCTAAAAAATTTATATTCCATTTTATTCTTCATAAAAGTCAAAGATGGCAAGAACCACCATACAGGGCGGAGGAGGCTGCCGTTGGTGGCCAAGGCGGTGGCTAAACTAAAAAAAGTTGCAGACAACAGTGACGGCTCTAATTGAAGACAACATCGACCATTGATTCACCTTTTCATCAACCAATCTTCATTAATATAGAGAAACCCAAAAGATATCTCTTCCAAAAAAACACTATCTCTCGCTACCTTTGAAACTCCATAGGCCATCAAGCTTCATTATTGGACTCTTCACAAGAAAATAAATAAAGGTCGGTCTGGGATATGGGGGGATTGTGGAAGACAAACATGGGAGAACTTTTTGTTTCGTTGAAGATAGAAAAAAATAAAGTAAGAGAAAAAGGAATAAAAGAAAGAAAAGAAAAAGGAAAATCAATTTAACCGTTAGATAAACTTTGTTAGATCTGAATCGTTTAAATAAAATATCAGATATATATTTTTGTTTCTTCACACGCCTTATTTTGTTGGTAAAACACGCACTGGCCACGTAGGCAAAGTAGTGTGTATTAGGCACACTTTGGAAAGGTTGAGTGCGTAAAGTAATTTTCGTCCGCAAAAAGTGTGTAACAGGGATTTCGTCCATAATTCAGAGGGTAACTTATGTATTTTGCCATTAATTTACTGAGTAAATGAGTTTAATAAAATAATGTTAAATATTAATTATCAAGTTAAATTTATTTAGCTCAGTTAAGATTTATTGAGCATTAATTAAGTAGAATTGAGTCGAACCAAATCTGAATTGTATTAGCTTTGATTGAAACCAAAAAGGCCGAGCTTAGCTGAAATTAAAGAAGTTAAGTCGAGCCTAAGCTTATTTGAGCAAAAACTATAAAATCCTTTTTATCGAACTAATTAATAATATTATAGAAGGTAAATTTTAGTCAAACATAAGATCAAAACATACAGAATGTAAGAATAAAGGAAAGAATAACAACGGGTAATATTTCTTCATATAATAGTAGTACATCAATTATGTATGGTAACCTTACATATGGGACAATCTTGCGTCATGGGAGCAATGAGAGGAAAGAGAAGAGAATATTGATAATGGAGAGATTCTCCTTTGTCTCCTTTATGGAAGCTGTTTTTCTTCCCCTTGTCCAAGATCCCCTTTTTGGGTTTAGTTAGTACTATTTATATTACCAACTTTTATATCTGTCCAGTGGTCTTTGAACAGAGTCCTTTCTCGTTGTTGTGCCCTCTATTATTTGCTTGACCACGACGTTTGTTCTGCGACATAAGCTTTCCTACGATTCGATCCTGACGATGATCGAGGTGCTCTTTGTCAACTTGTCGTGTAGGCACGAATGTGACTTGGTCGACTTCATGTCATTCCACTTAGGGACGATTACCTCATGGTTAGATTTTGACTCATACAGTTAGTCCCTTCGTCCGATGGGGTCGCTTCTTGGCGGGCTCAACAGACGAAATTTGTTGATTTATATGTTAGGAGAAATCTGATCGTTGTGCTTTGAATAAGACCCTTAGGTTGAGGAAGTGATATGACATTTTGATGGTACCGTCGGACCATTACGTCAGTTTAGAATTGAACCACTACATCGATTTGCAACATTGTGAATGCCCTTTATGCATTATTAAGGCGCATGTTTTCTAGGCACCGTATCGTTTTTCATGCCCTATCAGTTTTTTATTAGCAGTTCTCGGGTTTCTTGCTTAGGACATTCATGTTCCTATAAATAGGGGACTCTCCATTTTGTTGCTACACTTTTCGACTTATCTGAAGAGTTTTACAAACCTTTACCTTCTTCAATATTCAAAACTTCTGAGTTTATTCTCCTGTCAGTCAGAACTTGATACCATTGTCTTCTCTATTCCTTCCTCTTACTCATTTATCCCGATAAATCGAGACAAATAGATGGTATTTCTTACCGTACTAACAGACTAGTCGAGGCTCCTGTGCCGTAAAATGACGCACCTATTCTCGAAGAAGAAGCGGAGGCGGCGGAAGAACAGGGGGTTCTAATAGTGGTCGAAATATTGCCCCGTCCCGGGGAACTATGGACTGACTTCAACAGCCTCGCGAGAGAAGAACTAGATCATGTTCCCTCTATCATGGATGAAGCGGTGATTGTGGCACTTAAAACTAAATGGGGGATTCCGAACCATGTCGAGATGTTTCCGGCGAGGGGAGTTGATATTGTACATTTGGACCGCCTAGGATACTGCGCATTCTACGCATACCCTTTTGTTGTAGGGTATACGATTCCTCTCCATTTCTTAGTGGTGAACTTCTGGCATCTCTATAAAGTGTGCCCGACTCAACTATCTGCATACATGTATAAGTTATTCCTCATGCTGCTCAAGCTCGCGGAGCTTGCCGGTCGAGAGGTCACTTTGGGACATGTGCTTAATATTTTTGCCCCCCAACTTATTCGAGGCATGATGATCCATATGTGTCACCAAGGAACAAAGAGTCTGGTGGTGAAGATGGATGACAAATCTAATCATCGTTTATGGCAAAGTTACTTTTATGTGCGGACTAAGCACCTTGTGGCGGACTCGACATGGTTCCCTAATAGATGGAACTTCGCACGTAAGTTTTCCTGTTTACTTTATATCTTCTATCGGAGTAGTGGTCAGCCGTTTTTTTGTAGGTGACATTGCTAAGTTGTTTTTATTGTCGCAACCGAGAGATTGCCTCCCCCGCCTGTTGATGACATCCGCGAATTGGGTGAATTCCATTCTTCCCTATACGATGGGGGTTTGTGAATGGTCGTCCTTTTATGAGAGATACGGGCGTAAGCCTCTCAATACTAAGTCGACTAGTTGCAGTTTCCTTGTTCTTTCCCTTGTAATTTGATCTTTTTGCTTACATAATCATTTTTCTCCATTA
>JASVEL010009743.1:0-68317 GCA_032618575.1 Nicotiana noctiflora
AAGCTACTACTGCCTCAATCAGATTTATTCCCATTATGCTTCTGCAGAATCCAGGAGGATTAATTTATTAAACAGAAAACTTGAAAATTATTAGACATTTATCATAAGCTAAAGATAAAAACAATGAGATAACAAAGAGAAACAGCAAAGAGTACTATCACAAAAAAATTCATTCAAGTGAAAAACTCTTTACCTTTTTCCCAATGTTGAATGGATCATACTTGTATCTAATCATGTGTGTGATCTGCCGCTTCATTGTGAGGACAAAGAGAAAAATCCAGTAACATAACAATATTGGCCAGAATACTGGGACATCAAATATAGAGCAGAAGGTCATCAGGAAGGCTACGATGAAAGCTTTTGTTGTTGCATACCTGAAACCATAGGAAAATATGAAAGGGAATTTCCATAAGGGAAAGGATCGTGATGAATAGCAAGAGGACGAAGAAGAACTCCGCATGTGCAGCTAATATAACATTTAGGTTAGTTAACACGTGTTAATCTGTCATCCTTCCCCAGTTTAAATAGGAATCATCATTTCCTACCCTGTGTTATGCTGCCTCTTGATTAGATACAGTGACTAGACTAGTCCTTATAGCAAAGAACAATATTTTTCATGTTATCGGAATAATAAACTGCTCAGCAACAAACTAATCCATGACAATTACTATGCTCAATAGAACAACTTTATTGCACGACGATGCATATTCACAACATGGACAAATGGAATCATGAAAAGTCGTTCTTCACAAACTTCAATAATGGAGTGTAACTCACTGTATCTTTGCTGTCTAAAACAAGAAACGTTGATCACCACATTACATTGTTCAACTATACCATGAAATGAGTCAAACAGCAATAGTTGAAACAGAGATGCAAAGCCTAATGAACAAAGTAAATTACAATGAATATGTCATATTTTGAGGTATATGATCTCACCAGAACAAAAATTCAGGCAACCGACGAACGAAAGGTCTAAATTCGTCATTCTCTTTAGGTGGCAACGAAGCACCTTCCGAAGCTTCCAGCTCAGGATCCACCTTTGGTGACAGAAACCCAATCAACAAATTCAAAATATAGGTTCCTACACCATATGAGATGACGTAGAATCCACGACCATAGTAAACACGCAACATATATATTAGTGCAGCTGTCAATGTTCCAAGCCACCTGCGGAAGGTATAAGGAGCAGACCTATCCAAATAGTAGCGAAATGTCCTAGAAACTTCATTTTTCCAGTTTGCTAGTGGTGATAGAACTGCATCACCACCGTCAACTTCAACCCCCTCCATGAAGTCAACTCAGAGGCTTCTACAACTGTACAGCCTAAGCATATGAAAGTAGAACCATTACAGAAAGCATAACAAAACAAAAAGATAATTCATCTGATTCCTCTTACTTTATATCCTAATAAAATAAAGACTTCAAAAGAAGAAGCACGGACAAAATGACCTGGTAGTTGCTGCCAAATACTCTAGGCAAAGCTTCCCAGCGTGCCAAAAGTAAAATTTAATTGGAAATGAACATCCATAACAGATACACAGACGCATATACACACATCACATATATGTTTGTACTATTACCAGTTAATTGAGGAGGATTGGGTCGTAGTCACTAGGAACTAGGAATAATAACTGAATTTCCCCCATACTCGTTTTAATAGATCAATTTCAACAGCATCTTTGCAGGATTATTAATGCAGCCTAGCGGTTGCAATTTCACTTCCATCATATAACCGCAGTGCCCTTTTTTTTATTTTTTTTTATTTTGATTTTTTGACACCAGTAAATCTACCGATCATTGGTTTAGGCAGATAAAAACAAATCATTGAGAGTTTTTTGCCTCCGCTGGATTTTGAACCTGAAATCCCTAGTTGTCCTCCCACTTTATTGACCGCTAGGCGGCGACACCTTTGGGTACTAATATAGGCACAAAATTCTAATACAACCAAAGTTCCGCCGTTCTTCTATCTTCACCTCTCCATGAGCCACCCCGCCCAAAATTTAAAAAATAAAAGATTGAAAAAACAGAAATAGCTTTTGTTTGCTAGATTAATTTATGACCAACTAAACTAAGATATTAATAGACTATGCAATTCAAGTGCTCAACACTACAACGTGGATAAGAATAAATAAACAGAATCGAAAATGTTCAATTAGTTCGGCAACTACCGAATTACGCAGCAATAGCTTAAGGAAACGCCAATCAAGAACTAAAGACTGAAAAGGAAGGTTCATATCCATGAAATTATTAATTAGAAATAGAGTTACCCTTAATACGAAAGACTGTTAAGATGGAGACTTTTGCAGCAATCACTGATTCAATTGAGGAGTAGAGTTGGAAGCAATCTGTGAGAATTAAAGATTTTCTGATCTCCGATAAAACTTATGAGTTATGAACGAATAACGATCGGAATGTTGAGCGCGTGCAGTTGAAACCGACTTGCGGGAATGGAACCGAACTTTAATAGCGTTGGGTAAAAAGTAATTTGTGTTTTACAAGAGTAACTAGTATCTTGTACCCGCTCGTTGAGGTGGCAATTTTAAAAATAATGATCATAAAATGTGATTTAGTTTATTCAAACACATTAGATCATATTGGTTTTGTAAAATTCAAACTATTAGCTTGTTTCTTAACTCAATATATGAGAATCTTTCATAACAAAATTATATATAAGATTTAATTTTATTGATTAAATACCACAATTAGTTAAGTAATTATGGTCTCTTAAATTATATTACAAATATACCACTATTATATTGATATATTATATACGATAAAGTCATACCACATGGTATATGTTGTATGATAAGAATATATGTATCACAAATATATATAATAATATAATAGCAATAGTGAATACAATAAATACATATGGGTATATGATTAATCATGCGTGCATATTTAATTAATTAATGTTATATAAAGTTAAGGCGTGTAAATGATTTTTCCGGACAAGTTTGATGGGTAATTTATGTATTATCTCATTAAATAATTCTTTCCAATTATCTGTTATATGAATTTTTCTAACATATATTTTAATTAAAATACTTTGAAAACGAATTATATAGTTATCAAGTAACTTGTATGGTCTTATTTTTATTTATCACATTACAATCTGCCTATTATTCTAAATTGTTTGTATGTTGTTAAATAAACTTGTGACATTCTCATTATTATCCTCCATTACCCTCATTTTAATATAATATTGATATATATTCTTACATGATAATCTTGTTTTTGGGAATACTCGAACTCACAACCTCTTGGTTGGAAGTGGAGGTTGCTTATCATCAGAGCAACCCTCTAGTCTGAAAAAAGATAAGTAAAGATTATATATATTTTCGTATTTTAAATTATTTTCTAATATAAGATTTTAATGTATTGTTCTTTTTTCTGTTTTTTTTGTATGAGAATCTTCTCTTTCTTGGCATGTAAATGAATCTTATTAATTCCTTATTTTTTGAACATTTTTCTTTGGTCTTCTCCTTTATTTCTTATTATCCCTTGCTTTAAGTATTTGAGACATCTAACATCACGCTGAAAGGTATCATGGAAAATTTATTCAACCGCTTCCCCCAAATATCTATCAATGCAAACAAAAATTTTCTGATGAAATAACAACAACGCACATCTTGTTCAATATAATTACACCTCATTCTACTATGAGATATATAATAAGTTTTATATCAATCTTAATCTTGGATATTAATTGTAACAATCTTAGCTTTAAGTTATAATCATCTTGAATAATGCTAACAAATTAAAAAATTATACGAACACAACATCGCAATAACGTGAAAGAAATTGAATCGCTAAAATTTGAATTCATCTTAAAAATGATAGCGATGCCCACATATCATCAAATTGGCATGACCGATTAATCGACTTTATATATAATTTCTACTGCAATAAAGCTAATAAATATAACAAATTACCATGAAAATACATTGTTAGTGAAGCTAAAAAAAAGTAAATTACCGCGTAAATACAGATTTATTATTTTTTATTTGAAAAGTATATATTTTGCTTATATTGCGGTCTGAAACTTACCATGTATATCTCTAAGAACTATAAAAAAGTTTTGTACTTTACTCAATAGTAGTCAAGATAAAATACCTCTAGACAATTATTTTTTGAGCAATTAATCAAGTCATTACAACAACAACAACAACAACTCCTTCGAGCCTCGTGATCAAATTCTTTTGTCAACTTCCGAAGAAATAAAAATAATAACATTACCTTTCGATACTTAAGGGAGGTATATATATTGTGATTTGTACCTATATAGAAAGAACCGCGACAAAAATTTGCCTAAATATCATATTTCTACTTCAAACTTTTAGTGCAGCACATTAGTGCTAAAAATATTTAGAAAGGATGTATACTTGTCTGCTCGCTAATCAATGGTCCATAATCTCCACAACAATTGTTGAGATTAGCATGTCTATGCCTTTGTTTAGCACTGCGACCCAATTGGTGCGAGCTGTCACTTATACATAGCTTTGTCCTTATGCCCAACTAAACCAAAAAAATCAACATCATCAAATTTACAGAGATGTAAAGCAAAGAAGTTAACATATACACCATTTTCTTTTCAACTTCTAAATTTTATTTTCATGTTATATTTTTAACCTCTAGCAACTCTTTTGGGAGAGATAGACATGAATGTCATCTTCCTCTTAGAAGTGACAGATCCAAATATCGTGTACCTTAATTGTTGGCACCTTGAATTCTTAGAATGAGATCATTCAATATATTGAGCAATACTTATCTCCATCAACACGGAAAAAAATTAAATAACAATATACTATAGAAGAACTAAAGTAAATATACACATATATAGAAATATATTTAATAAACAATACATTTTTACTCTTCTTATGTGTATTTCGGATTTTCGGTACACATATATTTCAATTGCAACCACGATTCATTCAAGACGATTCTATCGTTGATATAAAAGTATTTAAACCTGCAATATAGCCAATATTTGAACTTATCTACTGCTACTTTCAACTTGGAGCAAAAGTTGAAAAATATTGTATAGGAGACCAACTGTATATAGGAAGATTCAAAAATTTTAGCTGACACATTTAAAACTTGGGAGTTATCTAGAGCTTGCATAATATTTTTTTTTTCAAAAGCTTTAACCACATAGTAAGAACTTAACTTTTCTTTTTCAATACCAAAACTAAGAAGTGATGTAATTGTTCCCTCCATAAGATAGGAACTACCTTTTTTAAATACTATTAGTGATACTCGCGCGATGCGCGATCTATATTAAAAAATATGAAATAATTTATTATGATCGGGCTTGTTTGGTCCTATTAGATCATAGTGTTTTAATAAAATTCAATTGTCATCTTATTTGTCAATATAATATACCAATAATGAAATCTCTAGTAATCAAAGGTACTTGTACACTTAGTGAATAACTTTTTTATTCTATATTTTTTTTATTATATTAGTCAATATTTAGTATCCACTTTTCTTTTGTAATATATGAGAAGATATATAATTCATCATTGTTGAGATATTTTTTTATTTTAAATTTTATTGTTGTTCTTAATAATATTATCTATATTTTATTGAATGAAATCTCTATTAAACTAACGGGACTTATAGTGGCAGTACACCGAATAATTTTTTTGTTATGTATTTTTCTTTATTTTATCATCCAATATTTAATATTATTACATTGCTAATAAAAAGTTTTATTAGCATATTACTTTATTTAATATTTTTCTCTGAAATTTTATTTATTTCTTTATTTTGTTTTTTTATTTTAAAATAATTTTAAAACTCCATTAAAATTATTTTCAAAATTGAATTGGTAATTTATTATTATTTTAATTTCTTTTTTATTTTAAAAATATTTTAAAACTCCAACTTGAAATTACTCCTAAATTTCGATGGGCAGCTTTTTTGTTTTTGTTTTTTATAGATAAATTTGTTTTTTTGCTTTTTTATTTTAAAATAATTTAAAAACTCAAATTTGAAACTACTCCCACCCAATTTATGTGTAGTTATTGTTTTTAAATATTTATATTTTCCTTTTTTATATTATAGTGAGTTTTAATATATCTATATTTATTAATTCAAATAAAGTAGTATATATATATATATATATATATATATATAATTCAAATAAAGTAGTATATATATATATATGGTAGTTTTTTTTCTATTTTTGTTTTTATATATATTTTAAATTCAAAGATAATAATCAATAACTAATTATGCCATGTGGCCTTTTTTAGGCTGCCACTTGACTTAAGAATATGGCTTTTTTCTCTCTTTTTAATAAAATATTGATATATGGATAGATAAATATTTTAATTGATAATTTTTATTTTATTTTAAATTTTAAAATTATTTTAAAACTCTAACTTGAAACTACTCCCGATTTGAATAAGTAATTTTTTTCTCTTTTTTCATTTTTTATTACAGATAATTTGTTTTTTTTGCTTTTTTATTTTACAATAATTTAAAAACTCCAACTTGAAACTACTCCCATCCAATTTGAATGAATATTTATTTTTCATATTTATATTTCATATTTTATTATAGTTAAATATACATCTATATTTATTAATTTAATAAGTTAATATATATATACATCATATATATATATATATATATATATATATATATATATGTATACATATATATATATATATATATATATATATATATATATATATATATATATATATAGAGAGAGAGAGAGAGAGAGAGAGATATTGTAGTTTTTTATTTTATTTTTTATATATATTTAAATTTAAATATATATAAATTTGTTGAGAGATGCTTTGAGTCAATCTCTCTGAGTTATTATCCCGAACAGAAAGTAATCTATATTTATAAATTAATACAACAGTTATATGTATAGTTGGAATTTTTTTTTTGTTTAGTATATAAGAAGTAAAATGTTATATATTTAAATCAATAGATGTATAAATATTTTTAACCGTGTTTTAAATTCTTCAGTTTGAGAGAGATTTGGATTAATCCACAGCTTTGATGCATTCCAAGTATTCCACACAGAATATGAATCTACAAAACAACGTTTATGTAAGATGTAATTAATAACTATAACATTTTAATGAAAATGGTGTAATTATATTTTACCTGATATTTATGGGCTTTTATGAGGTGCATAACAACGATAATAGGCTGGTTGTTAGAATTCAGCAGATGAGGTACAATTTCATCAACAAACTCGCCCCAAAATATTGCAGACAACTTCTTCCTCCTGTAAAATTAGATTAAAAATAAAATTTTACCATATGCAATTATCAAATGAATCCTTAATAATTACTTGTAAGTTTATTCTTACTCATCATCTTCTAGTTCAATATCCATAAACTTTCTAGAATTTTTACCATGTATTTGTGTGTGAACCTCACTGAAATTGATAATTTCTCCAATGACATCTAAGAAGAGAACAAAAACTGTTAAAATAAAGATTAAAAAATTTCAAAATTTAAAATGCGGTAAAAGTGATATTTACCAAATAATTCAGTCTCATTGACGTCCACCTTATTTATCAATTCATCATATGGACGCAAATCAAAGATATTCATTAGGAAAAGTCCATTACTTGTTTCAGTCACTGTTGTCCATTGAGTAAACATGAGCCTCAACATATATTTTGTGGTGTTGAACTTCTCCTTATTATGGCAAACAATAAAGTTCGCCATATGATATAATCCAAGCTCAGTAATTTTGGCTTTGAAAAGATGCAAAACTGACTTGCCAATAGTAGCACTCATCCGATCACCCTACAAAAAAATTATATTAGAAATCATACAGTACAAAAAATTAACTAATAGTAAATGTGGAAAAATTTACAAATTTGGAGCAGAGTTCACGACCAAATGTAATAACATGTACGACTGGAAATACTATTATCCACATAAGGACATGAAGTCGAGGGAATTTATATAATATGTGACTTTCATTTACAGTTGATAAAACTGACATGATCCTTTGTTGTGAAACTTTATAAGTTTTTGCCAACAAAAACTAAATTGTAAAAATTGACGTCATTAACTACATGAATGCGAGAGAGTTTATAACATATGTAAATTTAATTTACTATTGTACCAAAACAAAGTTGGCTGGATTGTTAAAGTACTTTGCTGCAAAGTTGACAATAACTCATGTACCCTATAGTTTGTTACAGAAATTAAAGTACCAATTACAAAAATTTACAAATTTTGTTAATAGCATATAAGGATGGAGAAGAATTAGTTAGAAAATTACACGAAAAGGTTAACAACAAACGTGGTTAACTGCTATTTATTCTACTACAGGTTGAACGTGTAAAAATTATTTCAAAATAATTTCACTGATTTATGAATCGATTCTACTTATTGTAATCGAACAATAATAGGGGAGATCCATTAAAGCAAAATAATCATATAAAATATGTAAAACACCTCTTCGTCTTGTAGTACCAATTCAATCGACGTTATAGTTCCTGGATTGAAACGATCTGGTACTTTCCACACACGAACAACACGAACTTTCAACTTCCACTGCATTTTCGAAATTGTTATATCGTTGATGAAATCAATGTTAGTTGCCATGTTGTGCATAAAGAATATGTTCTATTGCAATTTTGATATGCGAAAAGCTGTAAAGTTGAAAAAGGTGTAGTTCATCAAGAGATATAAACTGTTGTAGGATAGAGAAGTTGATAGATAGGTAGAAAACGTGGGTTAAGCAGTTACATCTATGGTGAGTTTCTAATCCTACAGAAATTTCAATTTCAGTACCTAAATATTAGGACAATATGGAAGTGGTGTACATGTTTGGGAGTTAAACATTTAGGATATTATGAAAGGAGTAAACACGTTTGAAAACTGAAGCGGTTTTTTATGTGATGGGAGGTTATTTAAAAATTGAAATTCTTTTACTGCTTTAAAACAGTTTTGTGAACAGAAGGTGGAAGGGTTTTTCAAAATAACGTTTATTTTGGTTTAGTTCCTAATGTTTAGGAAGGTTGTCTTAATATAACAGGTGTCAAATTTATGTTATGCCATTTGGCTTAATGACAACACTTTTTATTTGGCTTTTAAGTATAGATAGATTTTACGTATTACATTTTTAATTATAAAAAAATTATTAGATAGAGTTTGCAGGTAGTGGGAACAACTACCTTTTGTAGTAGAAACCACAATTAGCAGTTGTAAGTAGTGAAATTAATTTAAACTTCTACATTAACCAATTAATTTAAAATTTAAAATTGAGAAATATTTTTAGTTAGAAAGTTAGTTTATTTTATCTTAATTATGTCATATGGCTTTTTGTGGTTAAGCCACTTGGTATCATGAGAGCCTTTTGTGCTTTTAGTCCTTGTGATATTTGACTCAATATAATTAACCTTTGCAAACGGAAATTTTGCTAATATCAAGAGTAATTTGGATATCATCTGTTTCTCCAAAAACGAATTCTCTTACATTCATTAAAGCTTTCACCTAATATGATCAAAGTTCATTGCATATTCACCTAGTAAAGCAAAATGAAGTGCATTTCTCAATGAAACTAGAAAAAAATCTTAACCCTCTTTCCATCTACACATTTCTATGTCACGATTCAAAACTTAACCTATGCACCTATTATGATACTAGGCAAGCCGACAACTCATACATACCAACGCTTTTATGTTTAAAATATATTAAAATAGGTTTAAATAAGTGAAAATCTCGTAAAAACTGAATGAAAACGTCACAACTCAATAAAAAATATCCCAAAAAGCCGAGTATCACTGAGTACATGAGCATCTATATAATGACATAGTCTAATACATTGTCTAGAAAGTAGAATTGAATAAATAAAACAGAAAGATAGGGGAAGGAGAGTCAAGGTCTGCGGACACTAAGGCAACTACCTCGATGATCTCTGAATTGATGAAACGCCAGGAATCAACAACCACCGTGTCCGGAACTACCTGGATTTGCATACAAAGCACATGGTATAACGTGAGTACAACCAACTCAATAAGTAACAAATCTAGCCTTTGGGTTGAAAGTAGTAACAAGTTATACAAGTATAGTCCAATTATAGAGATAAAGTACAAGACATATAGACTTGCTTTTAGTTTAACAATCAAAGCGGAAACAGGTAAGATATGTCAAGTACATCTGAAATAAGAAAATAATACATCTCGATAGCTACAAGTTAATTATGTATGCCAACAGAAATACAAAACAATGATGAAATCATATGCATACTCTCCGACTATCAATCACCCAGTCCTGATATTCATTCCATCCTCACAGTCACTCAACACTCGCACTCAGTAGGTACTTGCGCTCATTGTGGGTGTGTAGACTCCGGAAGGGCAGATCAACCCAAGCACTATAATAAGCCAATTATGGCATGAATCAATAAAGCCTGTTGCAGCATGCAGCCCGATCCCATAAATATCCTCACAATCAAGCTATTGGCCTCAGTTAGTCACCAATCTCTCTTATCTCTCGTGCTCATAATGTCATAAAAATTAGCCCAAATAATGATGATATGAGGTATCAATAAATGGCAACAGAGATTGAGTACATAATTGCAAATAATTTAATAGCGACTATGTGGGTCCGAACAGTACCAACATACAACCCAAGCTTGATTTCTAACATAAGTTGTAGCTCAATGTTTCTAACACGTGGAGGAAATACATATAAAAATAAGGTTATTCAACTATATAGTTCCATGGAATCGATGGGGTCCAATTCCTATGATGCATGCCACACGCTCATCACCTAGCATGTGCGTCACCTTAACTCGACCACATAACATATAATTCAAGGATTCATGCCCTCATAACCAATTTTAGAAGTGTTACTTACTTTAGATCGTGCATATCTCTACTCCAAAAAGGCCCTGCCTCACGAATCGGCATCTAAATGCCTCAAATCTAGCAACAAACAATTCGATACAATCAACATGAGCTATAGGAATCAATTCCATGTGAAAATTTTAAATTCTTAATCAAAAGTTAACTCCCAGGACTCTGTCTCGAAATTAAATAGAAGTTAAAAAATCCAAACACACATTCAACCACGAGTCCAACTATACCAAAATTACTCAAATCCGATACCAAAATCTTTCTCAAATCCCTAAAATTCATCCTAAGAAGTTTTCTCCATTTTTGCCAAATTTTTTACCCAAAATCACTAATTAAATGGTGAAATTAAAGATATGTTCATGTAATTTAACCAAAACCAAGTAAGAATCACTTTTCCCATTCACTCCCTTGAAAATCTCTCCAAGTGTCGCGCCAACCGAGCTCCCAAAATCAAATTGTGAAATAAACTCAAACCCTCATTTTTGAGATTTAATATTCTGTCCAGAAGTCCTTAATCGCGATAGAGGAAAATGCTTCGCGATCGCGAAGCAATAATTATGCTTCCCATAAGTTAGCCCTACGTGAATGCAATGCCCTGACCTTCAGTCCTACGCGATCACGAACAACATCATGCATTCGGGATGAAAAAATGCCCGTGAACCCCCAACTTGCCTTTCCCTCTATGCAAATGCAGCCTCAGCCACACGTTCACGATTCACAACCTCACTAACCAACGCGATCGCAACTCTCAACTCGCGAACGCGTAGAACAAAAACTTTAGCTGTCTAAATAAGCCTATACAATCGCTGACCTTTCCACGCAATCGCGTAGAAAGAAACCAAAACACATAGCACCAGCAGGCTTCAACATTCTTCAAAGTCCCATTTCACTCTGTTAACAATCTAACATAAACTCGAGGCCCCCAGGACCTCAACCAAACATACCAACACGTCCTAAAATATTATACGAACTTAGTCGAGGCTTCAAATAAAATCACGCGACATCAAAAATATGAATCACACATCGATTGCCGAAACTTATCAAATCAAGTCCGATTGACCTCAAATTTTGCACACAAGTCATAAATGAAAAAAAAGACATATTCTGGCTTTCAGAACCAAAATCCGAGCTCGGTAACCACAATGTCAACTATCAGTCAAAATTCTCAATTTTAAAAATTTATAATTTTTCAACTTTTACCATTTCAAGCAAAAATCAATTATGGACCTCCAAATCGCTATCCAGACACATCCTAAGTTCAGAATCACCCTATGGAGCTATCTGAACTGTCAAAACTCCATTCTGAAGCCATTTACACATATGTCAATATCCAGTCAATCTTTTCAACTTAAACTTCCAACCTTGAGACTTAGTGTCTCAACTCATTCCGAAACATCACTGGACCCAAAATAACTACCACGACAAGTCACATAATAATAATTGAGCATAGAATAAGTAGTAAATAGGGGTAACGGGGCTACATGACGCAAAATAACCGGTCGGGTCGTTAAATCCTCCTCTCCTAAATAAACTTTGATCCTCGAACGGGTCAAGAAACATGCATGTAGTCTCAAATAGGCATGGATATCTACTCTGCATCTCTCGCTCAGTCTCCCAAGTAGCATCCTTAACTGGCTGACTTCTCCACTGCAGCTTCGCTGAAGCTATGTTCTTCGACCTCAACTTTCGAACTTACCGATCAAAATGGCCACTAGCTCAACATCATAAGTCAAATCACCATCTAACAGAACTGTGCTGCAGTCCAGAACATTAGACAGATCACCGACATACTTTCAAAGAATCGAAACATGAAACACTTTATGAACACTTGACAGACTAGGCAGCAATACAAGCTTGTAAGACACCTCTCCAATCCTCTAAAGTACCCCAAAAGGCCAAATATATCAAGGGATTGAATTTACCTTCTTCCCGAACCTTATAACACCCTTCATTAGTGAAACTCTGAGTAATACCTTCTACCCTACCATGTAAGAAATATCACAAACCTTCAGATCAGCGTAACTCTTCTATAAAGACTGGGTCATGCGAAGCCGATCCTGAATTAACTTAACCTTGTCCGAAGCATCCTGAACTAAGTCAATACCAAATAGCGTAGCCTAACTCGACTCAAACCATCCTACCGAAGACCGACACCGTCTTCCATACAAAGCCTCATACGAAGCCATCTGAATGCTCTATTGGTAGTTGTTGTTGTAGGCAAACTTTGCAAGCGGTAGAAACTGATCCCATGCACCCCCAAAATCTATGACACAAGCACGTAACATATCCTCTTATATCTGAATAGTGCGCTTAGACTTTCCATCTGTCTGAGGGTAAAATGTTGTATTCAAGTCAATCTGTGTGCCCAACTCTCGCTGCACTACGATGTAGTGAAGGCGAACAATCTCACAGATGTAGATCGCAGCCAACCACTTCAAAGAATAAGTAATCCAAATCAGAATGAAATGCGTGAACTTGGTCAACCGATCCATAATCACCCAAATAGCATCAAAATTCCTCGAAGTCTGTGGGAGCCCAACTACAAAATCCATGGTGATACGATCCCATTTCAACTTCAGAATATCAAGCCTTTAAAGGAATCTGTTTGGTCTCTGATGCTCATACTTTACATGCTTATAGTTTAGGCACCAAGCTACAAGCCCCACTATATCCATCTTCATACTCCTCCATCAATAGTGCTACCTCAAGTCATGGTACATCTTCACGGCACCGAGATGAATGTAATACCTCAAATTGTGGACCTCCTCAAAAATCAACTTACGCATCCCATTACATTACGCACACCAATCTGACTATAATGAATCGACCGGTCGTTTTGAGTCCTAGCATTTCGTTCAGTAGTTTGAGGCCATGAGCAGCTTTATTTCACGTATTGTGACTTATTCGCATGGTCTGAATGGGAATTTAGAAAGATCGGAGTTAAATTTAAATGAAAATTCTTATTTTTGAAGCTTAAAGTTCAAAGAATGATCTAGGATTGGATTTTTGAGTAAACAACCTCAAAATCAGGATCTAAAGGTTCCAGCAAGTTTGTATAATAATATTGGACTTGGACGTATGCCCGATTCGGGTTTTGGATAACCCGGGAGCATTTTGGAAGAAATTTCTTAAGTTTGGCTTGAAGTGCATTTCAGCGTTATCAATGTTCGATTGGAATTCCAAGACTGGGAGTAGCTCCGTACGGCGATTTTGGAGATGGGAGCGTGATCGAAAGTGAATTCAGAGGTTCGTGGGTTATTTTGAAGCCATTTGGCTTAAGAAAGAAATTTGAAGGTTTTTGAGAAGTTTGACCGGAAGTGGACTTCTAGATATCGGGGTCGGAATCTGATTGCGAAGGTTGGAGTAGGTCCATAATGTTGAATATGACTTGTGTACAAAATTTGAGGCCAGTCGGACGTGATTTCATATGCTTAAGCATCGGAAGTAGAAGTTGGAAGTCCTAAAGTTAAAGCTTGTATTGGAGGTTGATTTTTGATTTTAGCATTTTTTATGTGATTTGAGTCCTCGAGCAAGTCCATAATGTGTTTTTGGGACAGGTTGGTGAGATTGGTCGGGATCTCGGGAGCCTCGCGTGTGTTTCGAGTTGTATCGCGCTCTTGTTTGATGCTTTAACACCATTTATTTGGACATAAAAGGGGTACCATATTAAACAAATGAGCTCTAAATTAAGTTTGTATTGAACCATTAGACCCGTATCACAATTTCGGAGCTATAGCAAAAAGAATTGTCGAATTTGGAGATCGTACGAGGGAGTTATGCTCATTTCCGTGTCGAGAAAGTGTTGGTTGTTGTCATAACCGCAGAAACGAAAATGTTATGTAGAAGCGGGAATTTGTCCGCGGAAATGGAAATTTTCCGCAGAAGCGGGACAGCGGAAGCAAAACATTTTCCGCCAGAAGCGAAAATTGCTGGAAACAGAAAGATTTCTTTAAAAATCGAAGTTTGGCTCATTTTCACTTCATTTCTTCCATGGGAGTAGATGTTGGAGCAACTTTGGAGTGCCATTTTCATCACCAAGTATGGGGTAAGTGATTTTTACAAGTTTTGAGTATATACAAGGTTTATATACGGATTTAAATATGGAAAATTGTAGAAACTTGGGGTTTGAGGGAAAACCTAGAAAATAAGTTGTGACGACCCGGCCCGTCGCCACGGGAATTACCACCCCGTTATGTTGTAAATACATGTTTTATGATTTTATATCAGTGTTAGAGTCTATCGGGTGAGTTAGGAGTGATTGAGATTGGAAATGAGGCATATAGCCTTTGTGAAGGAAACTTGAATAAGGAAAGTCTACCCGGAGTTGACTATTTAGCTAGAGGGCTCGGAATCGGATTCTGATGATTCGGTTAGTTCCGGGAGGTGAATTGTGACTTAAGGGAGCGATCGGAATTGAATTTGGAGGCCCGGTGTAGAAATAGGCTTGAATTGGTTAAGGTTGAATTTTGGCGAAATCCGAACGGTAGGTGAGATTTTGATCCGGGAGTCGGAATGGAATTTCGACAGTTGCAGTAGCTTCGTTAGGTGATTTTGGATATGCCTGCAAAATTTCAGGTCATTCGGACGTCGTTTGGTCGGGTTTTCGATTGGATGTGTAATTCGGAATGCTTTAAGGAATTTAGGCTTGAATTTGATGTGAATTATGGGTTTTGGTGTTATTAGACGTGTTTTTATGATTGGAACAAGTTCGTATCGTGTTTGGGAGTATGTTGGTGGTTTTCGTTGGGGTCCCGGGGCCTCGGGATGAATTCGGGGGTCCAAACGGACCATTTTGTGCCAAATGCATTGCTGTTTCTGCTGCAATTAGTGCAGCAGAATTTTACCCTTCGCGATCGCAGAGATAGGGACGCGATCGCGTAAGGTCAAGAACAGAAGCAACGCGATCGCAGGGGCACGGACACGATCGCGTAGAGTTAAACGGGTGGTCATCGCGATCGCATGAGCGTCTACGCGATCGCGTAGAAGAGAAATGGGGTCCAGGGAAAAATGTGCTACGCGATCGCAGGAAGAGAGACGCGATCGCGTGAAGCCGGATGTTTGTACATCGCGATCGCGTGAGGAGAGTAGCGATCGCGTGAGGGCGAAATGTTTGAGCATCGCGATCGCGTGAGTAGAGTCGCGATCGCGTAGAGCAAATGGGTCTGGCAGAGAGTTTAAGTTCAGAATAGACCAGTCGCGGGTTTAATACCCAAAACCCCCATTTTTGAGTTCCAAGAGAAGAAATTGACGGGAGATTGTCGGGAAATCATCGGGGTTTCGTTGGAGGTAAGTTTTGTGGCTTAATTACATCATTTTAACATGAAATCATTGGTTAAATTTCTATAAATGGGAGATTAAAGGTGGGTTTGAGCCCTAGGCCTAAATTGAAGAAAAACACTGATTTGAGTGGCCAAATGGAGTCCGATTTTGGTAAATTTTATATGCCTAGACTCGTGTCGAGATGAGGATTCCGAATATGTGACTTTTGTAATTTTTCGACAAGCGTACCAAAAGTCGGGTTTTGACAACTTTGGGAATTTTGATGTAAATTGAGTTGTTTTGATTGGGTATCGTCCCATTGGCCTAATTTGTTGTATTTCTACTGTATTTGATCAGATTCTACGCGTGCGGAGCTTGATTCTCGTGGCAAGGGCATTGCGGAATAGTCGTCGCGTCGTATTGAGGTGAGTAATAGATGTGGGTGATGACCAGCGGGTTCGAAACCCCGGTATACCACTTTGTGACGCTGTATAGCGGCGAGACACGCACTCTCTTGAGAGTGCGGGGTCGATCATGAACTGGAGACTATATATTAGTCCGACCTGTTGATAATGTATTATTGGCTATTCTCGAGCCGTTGAACCTCCTTCTTGGACGGTTGAGTATATTGTGGGCTGTGAGCTAGTTATTGGATCCCGCGAGGATCGTTATCATTGTCTTATCATATAGACATGCTAGTTTACTACTAGTCCGCAGCTATTTTTGTTATTATGCTAATTCCAATCTCTGGAACTTGATATTACCGTTTTCCAACTGAAAAATGATAAAAAGAGTTTTCAAAAACTACTTTTGAGCCTCGCGAGGCTGTATCTGCATATTAGCTGACTAGTAGTGGATCGGGCTGCACGCCGCAGCGAGATATATGTTGGATCGGACTGCACGCCGCAGGAATATCTCTATGAGATGTGCTTGGGCTGTAGGAGCCCCTCTGGAGTCTGAACCCCCACAGTGAGCACGAGTACCCAAAATTGGAGTCGGGCTACGCGCCGTAGCGGTCATATCATGCATTGTATTGCATTTAGCTACATCCGCTAGCTGTTATGCTATTTATTGGTATTGTTGGAACAGGTACAGTGAAGATTGATTCTATGACAGGGTAGCTGATTATAGCTTTACATAGTGTTTTATTGCGGATTTCTTATCTGCGCTGTCTTACCCTTGTTTATTACCACTGAGTCTGGCAGTACTCATTTTACTCCCTGCACCTTGTGTGCAGATCCAGGTACCTCTCAGCAGTGATCCAGTAGCTGTGCGAGGCGACGTTTGTGGATATTCGAGGTAGCTGCAGAGTCCGCAGGACCCGATATTCCTTCTTATTGTCTTGATGTTGTATTGACTTTTCTTTCCGCACTTGGTATCTTGTAAACCTTTATACACTCATGTTCAGTAGAGGCTCATGACTCTTGACCCTTCGGTCTATGGGAGTTAGTATATTTTGGGACTTGGTCTCCCCGTTGTTGGTATAAATATTACTATTGTTTCATATTTTGAAATGCTTAAATGGGTTAAAGAGAGCTTCTAGCTCCGTTGTTGATATTGATTGGTCAGGCTGGCTTAGCAATGTGCTGGGCGCCATCACGACCGGATTTGGGGTCGTGACATAAGTATTCTTGGAATTTGACCATGATTTTGGGTATGGAATTTAGAGAAAATCATATATTTGAGTTCGTGGGGATATGTGTAATATTCATCTTAGATAATTTTTGGATTTTGGGCACGTGGACCGAGGGTATTTTTATAAACTTTTCGTTCGGGGTTAGGAATTGTTACAAATTGGGTTGTAAAGTTTAATGAGGTTATATTAATGGATTGGTATGACCATTGGCTAGTTTTGGAGCATTTTGCGTTGGTTCGAGCCTTCAGAAGAATGTAGAATGCCGGTTGTTATAGTTGTCAATATGGGCCGGGCCGAGCTAGCCTAGCCCAACCCACATGGGCTTTAGTAGTCGACGGGCTGGGCTAGCCCACCATTCTGATGGGCCTTATAATGGTGAGCCCACCCCAGCCCTATGTGGGCTGCGGGCCCCCATGGGCCGGCCCATCATTTTAAAAAATATAATTTTTTATTTTTTCTTTAAGTTCTGACCTAAAAAAAGATATTTATTTAAAAGTTAAAAAATTCGCGAAACTTAATAACTTTTTATATTGTTCCAATATATCACAATAAATACTAAAAAAAGTAAAAGGCAAGACTATATTTCATTCACTGAAAGTCAAAACTTAAAACAAACTATTCAAAAGAACGTTCATGATGCTTATGAGAATCTAACAAACCATCTTCATCAAACACATTTGAATCTGCTTATGACAGGGTTGTCTTAACATCTTAACTTTCATCTACAATTCATATGCAATATTAATTAGCCAAATATTAAAAGTTACTAATATTTAAATTCACATAAAAAAATATTACCAGTTTGAGTTCGGGAAAACTTATGCAACCAATTTCGAGTAATAACAAGTGTTTGGATATTTTCATAATAAATGCAACTTCTGTACTTTGTAAGAACACGCTACCAATGCTAAATATTGATTCTGATGGTATAATGGTAATAAGAATGCTAAGTACATCACGCACCATCATTGAATTGAAAGAACGAGATATTTTCTAGAATGGTCCTTCCAATACATGACAACATTATCTCTTGAAACTTCTCAAGATCAAGTTTTGATTCCTCTTAATAAAGATCCAATTCTGATTTTCCATCTCTAAAGGCAGTATACTTTTTTTTATATATATTTTAAATAAATATTTTGCTAGGCCCACGGGTTGGCACGGCCCAGCCTCAGTCTAGCCTCACGGGCCACGGGTTTACTCGGGCCGGGCTTAAAAGCCTCATTTTTAAACGTGCTTAAAAAATTCTAGCCTAGCCCTGCTAAATCACGAGCTGGGCTGGCCCAATGGGCCAAGCCCATATTGACAGCTCTACCGATTGTGGATCTCCGGAGCGAGGTGAGTCTTCTTTCTAATCTTGTGAGGGGGAATTTACCCCATAAGTGAACTAAATTTGTTATGTGCTCCTATTTGTGGGGGCTACGTACGCACGAGGTGACGAGAGTCCGTGTGTAGCTACTATTATGCTATTGTCCGGGTAGTCTAGGACCCAAAAGCATGTTATATTTGAATTAATTGTGAAGCCATTGATAGTTTGAATTGCTTAGATCACATTAAATTAATGAATGGATTTCCAAAAATACTTAAGCTTCATTTTCTCAAATTATTAAAGAGAATTGGCCTTTCTTGTATAATTGCTTCATGTTGACTTCTTGGATAATTGTCTGTCTGTGTCTGTTTATTTTGGAACAGTACGAACGCCTCGGCAGATTAATAGATGCATCTATAGGTGCACCGTTGACCCTCGACAAGTGCACATTTATTTTTGTTGGATCGGGTCGTCGCCTCGGTACGATTTGCGCATGCTTGTATTGCTGCATTGAACTTATTTAAGTTGTTACATGCCTCACTCTGGATCGAGATCATTTTGTTAATAATGAAAAAGAAATCTTGGAAAAATTCCTATGAAAGAATTATGTGTTTACTTGTTTCCTCTATCTGGATTAAAATCATGTTTATAAAATAAATCCACTATTTACTATGTATATTAAGGTAAATAATCATTGGACTATTAGAGAGTGTCAAGTTGACCATCTCGTCTCTACCCCTTCGGGATTAGGTGGGACACTCACTGAGTACACGTTGATTACGTACTCATACTACACTTCTGTGTATTTTTGTTGCACAGGTATATATATACCTTTAGCAGCATACGGGACATGCAGCACGGACATTTCTGGGACTAGGTGAGCTGCATCATTCGAGGTGACTGCAACTAGGGTAGTCCCTTCCAGTGTACTGTATTTACTTTCCGTCCACTGTATTCCGGATAGATGTTGTATTTTACTTCTTTTATCAGTAGTTGCTCCAGTACTTGTGACATCGGGTTCTAGGGATGTATTTGGATTATTTGGAAATCTTAAAATTTGTTTAAATATTTTATTTATTTATTAGGAAGAATACACTAACTCTTGTTTTAAAACTTATAAAAGAAATGTTTTTTCAAAAATGTTAAAAGGAGATCTAATTAACTATTCGAGTTGGTTGGCCTGACGGTGGTGTCCGGCGCCACCACGACCCTTAGTGGATTTTGGGTCGTGACAACATGGTATCAGAGCACTAGGTTCCCGTTGGTCTCACGAGTCATGACCAAGTCTAGCAGAGTCTCGCAGATCGGTACGGAGACGTCTGTACTTATCCTCGGGAGGCTACAGGGCTATTAGGAGTACTTCTATTCTTGATTTCCTTATTGTGCGGTTCTATTCCATTTAGGCTTATGCCTTTTATTCCTTCCTACTCAACACGCTTGCTAGAAATCGAGAATTTGAAGAATTGAAATGGCACTACAAATGCGGTGCGGGATGATTTTCCTCATATAGTTGATTGGACCATTATAGTCACTTTGTGGAAGGGTATTCTATTATTCAGCTCAGTAACATTACTTCTAAGAGCCTTGAGGCTAGGCACAGGTTACCATGATGCTCGTGAGCGATTTTCCGCAGTGTTGTTATGATGGTAGGATGTTTTTCCACGTGACGGGGCAGTGGATTAATTGAAGGGAGATTTACTCAGCGTGTAATCAAGGGATTCAGTATTTTATTTACGGCGGGGAAAAGGCAGTCGGATTAAGAATGGTCAGATGTGGGCTAGTGAAAGTAATGATACATGGCATTTGCAAGCGTGGTGGAGCTTTTCTTTTATGATGGGGTGCCGTGGTCCTATTGGAACGTACCAAGTTCGTCGATGTTATAATCTGCTACAATTCGCCTTTATGGCCGGATATTGTGAAATAGTATTGGAGATATGAATGTCAGTTGTCGTATGGTACGGTGGTTCAAGATCGAATCACAATTTCTAATGTTGACGGATCAATAAAGATGACCTTTGGAAAGACTTAATGATTAGCATCTATTATGGGTTCAAGTGCCACGAAGATAGGTTTTATTTAAGGCAACAATTGAGCAGCAAAGTATGAGGAAAGACATGTGGGAAGTGTCAGGCGGTGTTTAAAATTTCTAGAAGGCCAAGTATGAGAAGCAAGGTCGAGAGACCGATTAAGGAGATGATTTTCGCCAAACTGAGAGAGTGGCGAGTATTGCATATGGTCTTGGTATTCGGATGACTGCGCGTCTTAAGGAGATATTGGATCGAATTAGGGATTTTAATAATTGGTGATTGAAGTCAGCGGGTATGACTTGAAGTATGGGCTATTATGCGACAGGAGGTTGATATGGCAGAAATGAGCTGCTTGAAATGGAGCAGGTTGCAACACAACTCTAAATTTGGGAAGGTGTTTCCACACATTTAATTGATGTCTACGAGGTGTGAACGGGCTGGTGCAGCTTGAGAGTGAGCTTAGACTCAGAATTTGGTTGTCGATGTCATAGTGATTGTATCCCATGCAACAACATTTGGAAGGTGTTGGAAAGTGGTTTCCGCAAGTGGGTTATCTCCCATGAGCGGATTAGAGGTTGGGTGGTTGGCGAAGCTTCTACAAGGAACTATATTGGTTGTCCAACAAAGAGAACGGTCGTGCGAATGTGGATGACGATTCAAAACATGAAAGATCAGGATTTACAGGAAGATTCCGAGAAATTGTAGCAAATGATTTCATAAGGTTATGTCACCAAGAGATAAATGATTCTGGTGAGTCAAGAGTTGTGTAATAATAGCTTCAAACAAAGTGGGAGAGTCCCACCGTCTAAGATTAGGTTGCATGGTTAATTTCTTGTAAGGTCTATGTTTATCTGCATATAGATGGGTTGTTTCAGCTACGGGAAAAAACCATAAAAGGTAATTTGAGCGAGCGAATTGTTGGAGGCATGCGATGGTTAGCCTTATTGGCTCATGTTCGGACTTGAAAAAAGGTTCAAGATTTATGCCTGGTATAGATATAGGTTTTTGAGAGAGTGAATTCGCTGGGTGCTTTGCAGAGAGAGTATTCGTGTGTATAAGATTTATGGAGTGAATTATATTCGAGACCAAGTCAGAGCGGGTGGCTCTCAATAATGGTCCTAGTGGATGCAGAAGCTAGGTGTGGTGATCAATAATTTCGAGCCTATGAGTACAGTTAAGAATCAAGCTTTGTATCAACTTATGAGAATGTCCCCAGAATGTTCTATGATATTTTGACATGTAGTGTAGCATTTGGGTGATATGAAATAGTTTGTGGGAATTGAGATAGCCTGGTCTCGTGATTCAAGGTCACTCGAGGTGATTGTATATGGAGTATGTTATGTGTTGAATGGAGTTAATCATATTTCTAAGGCAAGTAGTGATGAATTGGAAGAAGGTAAATTGACTAGGCATAGTTGAATTGTCATGTTGGGGCCAGTGATCAGTTCGGTCCGCGTGATCAAGTTATGTGTATGATCTGTGGCGGTACGTGTGAGGTCTGTCGGCCGCCGTGAGTGATGATTTATCAGGGGCATTCTTCTGTTATGGCTTGTTAAGTGGAAGCGGATTCCGGAAGGACTAAAGTGGCTTGGATCACTACTTGCAGATTTGCATATTCTACGGCTATGGGGATTTGCCTGTGTGTTGCTATGATTCTCCTGAATTGAGTTAAGTGAAAAGTCCTTATGTGATGAAGTGTTAAAATATTAATTGTTTCGTAGTTATGATCAAAATTGTGTTCTATTGTATACTGGCACGTTGGGTGAAGTGAGTAGCATGGAAATTCGGAGTGAGGATCAAGGTTGCAGTCCGATGTTGACAAGGATGTCACAGGCTCGGATGAGCAAGGAAAGGGTTGAATGATTAAAGTAATTGGTGGTGTCTTCAGCGTCACCTTAGATCGATATGTTGTGAAAGAGGCTTTGCATCCTGGTTAAGGATTCTTGATCGGTTTTCAGCGTTGGTATGTCTGATGGTTTAGATGTGCGGATCTATTATTTAACTCGGAATATTGTGGGAGCTTGCCCCACGGGAAGATTGTATAAGTGTGACATGTAGTCACTTGACTGACTAAAGATTTAAACCAAGTATGAGAATTGTGGTAATATCATTGATTTTAGAATTTATGCCTGAAGGGCACTCTGTTTATTAGGTTATGAACTGAGGAGATTGCTCTGGTTATGATGGTTGTTCTTACGTGTGATGAGGTAAAGGGAGTTACTATGGACCTTTGAAAGGTTATTAGCCAAGTTGTTGCAATCAGAAATTTAGCTTGAGATCAGTGGATTGATTTATATGTGAACAATGCTTTATATTAGGCCAGTGGTGTTCGTTTCAGTGAGCGTTCATTATGGAGGAACAGTCGGGGTGTTATTTTGTCATCAGCTATTCCAGGTAATGCTGTATTGCGCCGTATGAGCTGTGAGACAGCTTGGTAAATTCTTATGTGTTAAGGTTCCGTGTGGAGATGATGTTATGGTAGCACGGGAAGGTTCATGAGGCGCTAAATAATGATTTTAGACTATTTCGGTATAGTTCTCATCGCGTTCAAGGACGAACGTATGTCTAAGTGGGAGAGAATGTAATGACCCGACCGGTTGATTTGAGCCCTAACGCTTCGTTCAACAGTCTGAGGCCTTGAGCAGCTTCAGCTAAGTTATTGGGACTTGTTCTCATGGTCCGAATTAGAATTTAGAAAGATCGGAGTTAAATTTAAATGAAAATTCTCATTTCCGAAGCTTAAAGTTGAAAGACTGAACTAGGATTAGATTTTTGAGTAAACGACCTCATAATCGGGATGTGAAGGTTCCAGCAAGTTTGTATGATGATATCGGACTTGGGCATATTCCCGGTTCGGGTTTTGGATAACCCATGAACGTTTTGGCACCTATTGTGGAAGTTAGCATTTTGGAAGAAATTTCTTAAGTTTGGCTTGAAGTGCATTTCAGCGTTATCGATGTTTGTTTGGAATTTAGAGACTAGGAGTAGCTCCGTATGGTGATTCTGGAGTTGGGAGCATAATCGGAAGTGAATTTGGAGGTCCGTGGGTTATTTTGAAGCCATTTGGCTAAAGATAGAAATTTGAAGGTTTTTGAGAAGTTTGACCGGAAGTGGACTTTTTGATATTAGGGTCAAAATCCGATTCCAAAAGTTGGAGTAGGTCCGTAATGTCGAATATGACTTGTATGCAAAATTTGAGGCCAGTCGGACGTAATATCATATGTTTAAGCATCAGAAGTAGAAGTTGGAAGTTCTAAAGTTCATAAAGCTTTGATTAGAGGTTGATTCTTGAGTTTAGCATTGTTTGATGTGATTTGAGGCCTTGAGCATGTCTGTAATGTGTTTTGGGACAGGTAGGTGAGATTGGTCAGGGTTCTGGGGGCCTCGGGTGCATTTCGGGTTTTATCGCGCTCTTGTTTGATGCTTTAATGCCATTTATTTGGATATAAAAAGGGTAGCATATTAAGCAAATGAGCTCCAAATTAAATGTTTATTGAACCATTAGAGTCGTATCGCAATTTCGGAGCCATAGCAAAACGAACCGTCAAATTTGGAGATCGTATGAGGGAGTTATGCTTATTTCTGTGTTGCAAAAGTGTTGGTTGCTGTCATAACCACAGAAGTGGGACCGCAGAAGTGAAAATTTTTCTGCGAAAGTGGAAATTGCTGGAGACAGAGATGTTTCTTGACAAATCAATGTTTGGCTCGTTTTCACTTCATTTCTTTCATGGAAGCCAATGTTGGAGCAACTTTAGAGTGCCATTTTCAAGCATGAGGTAAGTGATTTCTACTAGTTTTGAATATATACAAGGTTTATATACGGATTTAGACATGGAAAATTGTAGAAACTTGGGGTTTGAGGGAAAACCTAGAAAATTAGTATTCTTGAAATTTGACCACGATTTTGGGTATGGAATTTAGAGAAAATCATATATTTGAGTTCATGAGGCTATGGGTAATATTTATCTTCGAAATTTTTTGGATTCTGGGCACGTGGGCCCGAGGGCATTTTCACCTACTTTCGTTCGTGGTTAGGAATTGTTACAAATTGGGTTGTAAAATTTAATTGAGCTTATATTAATGGATTGGTATGATCATTGGCTAGTTTGGAGCATTTTGCATTGGTTCGAGCCTTCGAAAGAATGTAAAATGCCGGTTGTGAATCTCCAGAGCGAGGTGAGTCTCCTTTCTAATCTTGTGAGGGGTAATTTACCCAATAGGTGAATTAATTGGTTATGTGCTCCTATTTGTGGGGGATACGTACGCACGATGTGACGAGAGTCCATGCGTACCTACTATTATGCTATTGTCCGGGTAGTCTAGGATCCAAAAGCATGTTATATTTGAATTAATTGTGAACCCATTGATGGTTTGAATTTCTTAGATCAGATTAAATTCATAAATGGGTTTCTAAAAAGACTTAAGGTTTTTTTTCTCAAATTATTAAAGAGAATTGGCCTTTCTTGGATAATTGCTCCATGTTGACTTCTTGACTGATTTTCTATGTGTGTCTGTTTATTTTGGTATGGGCCAAATGCCTCGGCAGATTAATAGATGCATCTATAGGCACGCCGTCGACCCTCAGCAAGTGCACATTTATTTCTGTTGGATCACGTCGTCGCCTCGGTACGATTTGCACATGCTTGTATTGCTGCCTTGAACTTATTTAAGTTGTTACATGCCTCACTCTAGCTCGAGATCATTTTGTTAATAGTGAAAAAGAAATCTTGGAAACTTTTCTATGAAAGAATTATGTGTTTACTTGTTTCTTCTATCTGGATTAAAATCATTTTTATAAAATAAATCCACTGTTTAATATGTATATTAAGGATAAATAATCATTGGACTATTAGAGAGTGTCAAGTTGACCATCCCGTCTCTACCCCTTCGAGGATTAGGCGGGACACTCACTGAGTACACATTGATTACGTACTCATACTATACTTCTGTGCATTTTTGTTGAGCATGTATATATATACCTCTAGCAGCCTACGGGGCATAGCAGCAAGGACGTTTCTGGGACTAGGCGAGCTGCATCATTCGAGGCGACCGCAGCTAGGGTAGTCCCTTCTAGTGTACTATATTTACTTTTCGTCCACTATGTTCTGGACAGATGTTGTATTTTACTTCTCTTATCAGTAGTTGCTCAAGTACTTGTGACATCGAGTTTTGGGGATGTATTTAGATTATTTGGAAATTTCAAAAGTTGTTTAAATATTTTATTTATTTAGTCGGAAGAATACACTGAGTCTTGTTTAAAACATATAAAAGAAATGTTTTTCAAAAGTGTTAAAATGAGATTTAATTAAGTATTTGAGTTGGCTATCCTGGCGGCGGTGTCCGGCGCCACCATGACCCTTAGTGGATTTTGGGTTGTGACAACATAGTATCAGAGCACTAGGTTCCCGTCGGTCTCACGAGTCATGAGCAAGTCTAGTAGAGTCTCGCGGATCAGTACAGAGACGTTTGTACTTATCCTTGGGAGGCTACAGGGCTGTTAGGAGTAATTCCATTCTTGATTTCCTTATCGTGCGATTCTATTCTTATTAGGCTTATGCCTTTGATTCATTCCTGCCCAATTTTATGTGATGCGACCGCTTGCTAGAAATCCAGAATTTGAAGAATTGAAATGACCCTACAAATGTGATGCGGGATGATTTTCTCGGTATTGTTGATTGGACTATTATAGTCGCTTTATGGAAGATTCTATTGTTCAACTCAGTAACAGAACTTCTAAGAACCTTGAGGCTAGGCACAGGTTGCCATGATACTCATGAGCGATTTTTTCGCAGTGTTGTTATGATGGTAGGATGTTTGCCCACGTGTCGGGGAAGTAGATGAAATGGAAGGGAGGTTTACTCAGCATGTAATCAAGGGATTCAGTATTTTATTTACGACAGGGGAATAGACAGTCAGATTAAGAATGGTCAGATGTGGGCTAGTAGAAGTAATGAGACTTGGCATTTGCAAGCGTGGTGGAGCTTTTCTTCTATGATGGGGTGTCATGGTCCTATTGGAACATACCAAGTTCGTCGATGTTATAATCTGCTACAATTCGCCTTCATGGCAGGATATTGCTAAATAGTGTTGGAGATACGACTGTCAGTTGTCGCATGGTGCGGTGGTTCAAGATCGAATTAGAATATCTGATGTTGACGGATCAAAAAAAGATGACCTTTGGAAAGGCTAAAAGATTGGAAACTATTGTGGGTTCAAGTGCCACGAAGATAGGTTTTATTTAAGGCAACAATTAAGCAGTAAAGTATCAGGAAAGACATGTCGGAAGTGTCAAGCGGTGTTTAAAATTTCTAGAAGGCCAAGTATGAGAAGCAAGGTCGAGTGACCGATTAAGGAGATGAGTTCCGCCAATGTGGGAGAGTGGCGGGTGTTGCATACGAGCTTGGTAGTAGGATGACTGTGTGCCGTAAGGAGAGTTTGGATTGAATTGGAGATTTTAATGATTGATGATTGAAGTCTGCGAGTATGACTTGAAGTATGGGCTATTATACGACAGAAGGTTGATATGGCAGAAAGGAACTGCTTGAAATGGAGGAGGGTGTAGCACAACTCTGAATTTGGGAAGGTGTTGCCGCACATTTAATTGATGTCTACGAGGAGTGAAAGGACATGTGCAATTAGAGAGTGAGCTTGGACTCAGGATTTGGTTGTTGATGTCATAGTGACTGTATCCTATGCAGCAGCATTTGGAAGGTGTTGGGAAGTGGTTTCGGCAAGCGGGTTATCTCCCGTGAGCAAATTAGTGGTTGCGTGATTGGCGAAGCTTTTGCAAAGAATTATATTGGTTGTCCAACAAAAAGGTCGGTCGTGCGAATGTGGATGATGATTCAGAACATGAAAGATGGGGATTTACAGGAAGATTCTGAGAAATTGTGGTAGATGTTTTCATAAGGTTATATCAGCAAGAGATAAAGGATTCTGGTGAGTTCCAGAGTTGTGTAATAATGTCTTCAAGCTAAGTGGGAGAGTCTCACCACCTAAGATTGGGTTGCATGGTTAATTTCTTGCAAAGGTCTCTATTTATCTGCATATCGATGGGTTGTTTCAGCTACGGGAAAAGACCATAAGTGGTAATTTGAGCGAGTGAATTGTTGGAGGCATGCGATAGTTGGCCTTATTGGCTCATGTTCGGACTTGGAAAAAGGTTCAAGATTTATGCCTGGTATAGATACAGGTTTCAGAGAGAGTGATTTCGTTGGGTGCTTTGCAGAGAGAGTATTCGTGTGTTATAAGTTTTAAGGAGTGAATTATATCCGGGACCAAGTCAAAGCAGGTGGCTCTCAATAATGGTCCTAGTGGATTCGGAAGTTAGGTGTGGTGCTCAATGATATTGAGCCTATGAGTACAGTTAAGAATCAAGCTTTGTAACAACTTATGAGAAGGTGCCCATAATGTTCTATGATATTTTGACTTGTGGTGTAGCATTTGGGTGATATGAAATAGTTTGTGGGAATTGAGACAGCCTAGTCTCATGATTCAAGGTCACTCAGGGCTAGTGTAGATGGAGTATGTTATGTGTTAAATGGAGTTACTGTTATTTCTAAGGCAAGTAGGTATGAACTGGAAGAAGGTAAATTGATTAGCCATAGTTGAATTGGCATGTTGGGGCCAGTGATCAGTTCGGTCCGCGTGATCAAGTTATGTGTATGATCTGTGGCGTTACGTGTGAGGTCTATCGGCCGCCGTGATTGATGATTTATCAGGGGCATTTTTCTGTTATGGCTTGTTAAGTGGAAGCGAATTCCGGAAGGACTATGGTGGCATGGATCACTACTTGCAGATTTGCATATTCTACGGTTCTGGAGATTTTCTTGTGTGTTGCTATGATTCTCCTGTGAGTTAAGTGCAAAGTTCTTATGTGATGAAGTGTTAAAATATTAATGGTTTCAGAGTTATGATGAAAATTGTGTTCTATCGTATATTGGCACGTTGGGTGTAGTAAGTAGCATGGAAATTCGGAGTGAGGATCAAGGTTGCAGTCTGGTGTTGGCAAGGATCTCACACGCTCGAATGATAAAGGAAAGGGTTGAATTATTAAAGTAAATTGGTAGTGTCTTCAGCGTCACCTAAGATCGATGTGTTGTTAAAGAGGCTTTGCATCCTGGCTAAGCATTCTTGATCACTTTTTAGTATTGGTGCGTTTGATGGTTTAGATGTGCGGATCCGTTATTTAACTCGGAAGATTGTGGGAGCATGCCCCACAGGAAGATTGTATAAGTGTGATATGTAGTCACTTGAGTGACTAAAGATTTAAACCAAGTACAAGGATTGTGGTAATATCATTGATTTGAGAATTTATGCCTGAAGGGCACTTTGTTTATTGGGTTTTGAACTGAGGATGTTGCTCCGATTATGATGGTTGTTCTTACATGTGATGAGGCAAAGCGAGTTACTATAGACATTTGAAAGGTTATTAGCCAAGTTGGTGCAATAAGAAATTTGGCTTGAGATCAGTGGATTGATTTATATGTGAACAAGGCTTTATATTAGGCCAGTGGTCTTCGTTTCAGCGAGCGTTCCTTATGAAGGAACAGTTGGGGTGTTATTTTGTCATCAGCTATTCGAGGTAATGATGTATCGCATCGTATGAGCTACAAGATGGCTTGGTAAATTCTTATATGTTAAGGTTCCGCGTGGCGATGATGTTATGTGAGTAGAATGGCTCTTCAGATTCAGATCTTGTATCATACCTGAGTTGTGCTTGAGTTTTTTAGCCTATAGCGCTATGTGTTTTCTCAGAGATGGTACTATGCACTTAGCGTGTCTGCGATCGAAATTCAATATTTTTATTGTAATGAGTAAATTTAGCTCGAAGTGTAATCTCCTTATGTGAGATCTATGTGCGGAATGGGTGGCACGCCACCATGAGATTGCTATTTGGATCGGGTTGCGCGCCGCAACAGTGTGATGTCTAGTCTGGTTTTCTATATGCTATTTTTGTATGTTTCGCTTCCTATCCTCTAAGGAAAGTCCGTATTAGTGCGGGGGTTAGTTAACTCCTTCCGGAGTTTGATTTCTTGTTTGTGTTGTGTTCGGATTGGTGGCCTATTAGAACATTATGGCATCATATGAGCGTTGTGATCGCATTCGGAGTGGCTTATTGCTTGAGTGAGACGAGATTTTGGGATTTAGGATCAGTGCAATCTAATTATATGAAGTATATTATGGAGCAAAGATTATTATTTCGTCTAGAATGTAGTGATGTTTCTTGTCAGAAGTATAGACTCAATGATTAGTTGACTCGGCAGTTGATTATTAGTGCGGGGGTTAGTTAATTCCTTCCAGAGTTTGATTTCTTGTTTGTGTTGTGTTCGGATTGGTGGCCTATTGGCACATTATGGCATCATATGAGAGTTGTGATCGCATTCGGAGTGGCTTATTGCCTGAGCAGTTCGTACTGGGTAAGACGAGATTTTGGGATTTAGGATCAGTGCAATCTAATTATATGAAGTATATTATGGAGCAAAGATTATTATTTCGTCTAGAATGTAGTGATGTTTCTTGTCAGAAGTATAGACTCAATGATTAGTTGACTCGGTAGTTGATTATTAGTGGGGGGGGGGGGGGTTAGTTAATTCCTTCCAGGGTTTGATTTTTTGTTTGTGTTGTGTTCGGATTGGTGGCCTATCGGCACATATGGCATCATATGAGAGTTGTGATCGCATTCGGAGTGGCTTATTGCCTGAGCAGTTCGTACTGGGTGAGACGGGATTTTGGGATTTAGGATCAGTGCAATCAAATTATATGAAGTATATTAAGGAGCAAAGATTATTATTTCGTCTAGAATGTAGTGATGTTTCTTGTCAAAAGTATAGACTCAATGATTAGTTGACTCAGCAGTTGATTATGAATTTTGTCACATCTCATCCGTCGTGGTGGTATTGTAAGATTTAGAGTAAGACTTGTGTTTGTCATGAGGTGCAATGGGAGCATCTGACTCGTTGAATTTTGGCTAAGTTGATAAGAAAATATTATTGTGGTCCTGTGGATTAAGTGTTGCAAAGTTAGTATTCAGTTTAGGTATGCAGACATGTCGGGTACAGCGTGTGGTGAATGATTTGGTGGTCTTATGTTGGAAACAGGCCCGGCATAGAATTCCAGATTTTGGAATCGGGCTCTAAGGCTTATTTGTTTGAATAAAAAGGAATATCTTCAGAATTTATCGAGCTGATGTGCTCAGCTAAGTTGTGGTAGCACGGGAAGGTGCATGAGGCGCTAAACAAAGATTTCAGACTACTTTGGTGTAGTTTTCAGCACGTTCGAGGACGAACGTATGTTTAAGTGGGAGAGAATGTAACGATCCGGCCGGTCGTTTTGAGCCCTAGCAATTCGTTCAGTATTCTAAGGCCATGAGCAGCTTCATTTCAAGTATTGTGACTTGTTCGCATGGTCCGAATCGGAATTCAGAAAGATCAGAGTTAATTTTAATAAAAATTCTCATTTCAGAAAGTTAAAGTTGAAAAAATGAACTAGGATTGAATTTTTGATTAAACGACCTCGGAATCAAGATATGAAGGTTCCAGAAAGTTCGTATGATGATATCGGACTTGGGCGTATTCCTGGTTTGGGTTTTGGATAACCCGGGAGCATTTTGGTGTTTCAGCGTTATCTATGTACATTTGGAATTCCAAGACTAGGAGTAGCTCCGTACGGTGATTCTGGAGTTGGGAGCGCGATCGGAAGTAAATTTGGAGATCCGTGGGTTATTTTGAAGCCATTTGGCTAAAGATAGAAATTTGATGTTTTTTGAGAAGTTTGACCGAAAGTGAACTTTTTGATATCGGGGTCCGAATCTGATTCCAAAAGTTGGAGTAGGTCCGTATGTCAAATATGACTTGTGTGCAAAATTTCAGGTCAGTCGGACGTGATTTCATAGGTTTAAGCATCGGAAGTAGAAGTTGGAAGTTCTAAAGTTCATAAAGCTTGGGTTGGAGGTTGATTCTTGATTTTAGCATTGTTTGATGTGATTTGAGGCCTCGATCAAGTCCGTAATGTGTTTTGGGAAAGGTTGGTAAGATTGGTCGGGGTCTAGGGGGCCTCGAGTGTGTTTTGGATTTTATCGCGCTCTTGTTTGATGCTTTAACGCCGTTTATTTGGACATAAAAGGAGTACCATATTAAGCAAATGAGCTTCAAATTAAATTTTTATTGAACCATTAGATCCGTTTCGGAGCCATATCAAAAAGAATCGTCAAATTTGGAGATCGTATGGGGAGTTATGCTCATTTCTGTGTTGAGAAAGTGCTGGTTGGTGTCATAACCACAGAAGCAGAAATGTTCCGCAGAAGCAAAAAAAAATTATGCGAAAGCGGAAATTGCTGGAGACAGAAAGACTTCTTTAAAAATCAAAGTTTGGATCATTTTCACTTCATTTCTTCCATGGGAGCCGATGTTGGAGCAACTTTGGAGTGCCATTTTCATCACCAAGCATGAGGTAAGTGATTTCTACTAGTTTTTGAGTAGAACTAATGAAATAAGGAGAAACGTGCACTATTTTTAAAAGGTAAGAGCCACTTGAATTGAAAAAGAAAAAAAATAGTTGTATTGTTGTGAAAAACATTCCGTGATAATGGTAACTCTTGGTATAATTGTGCGTAAAGAAGTATGGAGTTAATATACATTGATATGAATGTGGAGTTACCGTTTAACATAAGTGTGGGATTTTAAATGTAAAGTGTATGTATTAAGGTGCTTAGGGAGGTGTTCTAAATGTAGCATACCACTTCCGCAACCTACATTACAACCAATTAAAGTCCTATTTGATCCTAGACTGAATGAACTCGATTAGTAAGCAGTACATTACAGGGAAGCCTATGGTGTATCTTTTGCGTCATATGAATGTTATTTATGAGAGTGAGTGAATTCGTTCTATCTTGAGTTTCTAATTATTCTTAAATTTTATTCTGAGTGGAACTACTCTCTTTTGTTATGTTACGACACTTGATTCATGAATGAAGAGTAATGTCATTGACCTCTATGTTAGAGTAAGTGAGTGAGTTGTGGATAATGCGTGGTACGTGTGGGTCAAATCTTGAGGTGAATATGTTAGATTCTTGTGATTAGTCTATGTTAGATATTTCTAGTGTGATGAGTTAGGAAATTTGTTTGAAAAGGTCGTGTCCGTATAAAGTGTAGTTTGATTGCTCGAGGGCGAGCAATGGTTTGAGTGTGGTTGTTGATGGTGGGCTATGACTAGGTAGAGCATAGAGCCGCCGTAGAGGTCGGATTTCATCTTTCTTCCACCAAACTTTGTAATTTTTATGTTTCTTTATATGATTTATTGTTTGGCTACCATGTCTATTTGGAGCTAAACTTCACGTTCTAGGGTTGTTGTTCTTTCATAACTATTGTTATTCAAATATTAATTTTTACTTCTTCATTATTATATTAGTTTATTTATTCATTCTCGCACTTAATTATTTGATTATTTAATCACAATATAGTACTTTTTACGAATCTAGAATTGAACTCGAAAGTGAGAATTCTAGATGTCATATAGTATTAAATAGAGCAAGTTGTTGAACCTAGGCATGGGAAAATGGATTCGCGATGGTTACGATATACATATACCTAATTGCCTTGCTTGGTTGATTTACAGAAATTATAAATGCATTTTTGTTGATTCTAACTCCATAGATATATAAGCCTTAGGTTAGCCTGAATAGGCGAGTAAGAACTCTTCAGATTCTTATGAACAATATTAACCTTGTTAACCAATAAACTAAATAAATAAATTAGCCAATTCAATTGAAGAATACAATCAGAATGTTAGATTACTGTAACCCTGGATCGTTTTCATTACATTGATAACATAAAAATCTACTCTTCCTTTGTTTAGAGTTCATTAGTTATTTTCTTTTTAGTTTAATTACTTTAGCATCATTACTTTTTGGTTTAATCCTTGTTTATATAATTAGGATAGTAGGGGTATTCACGGTTCGATTTGGTCAGTTTATTAAAACCAATTTAATCGATTTTTAAAATTTTAAAACCAAAATAAAACCAAATTAAATACAAACCATCGGTTTGATTGTTGTTGGTTTGGTTAGGTTTGGTTCAGTTTTTCGTTTTTTAGTAAGCTAATGATAAGTTGATAATATTAAAACAACGCTAGACAACAATCTAAAACTAATTTACCGAATTTATGCTTTTTATATATTACCTGTTTATATGAAAAGAATGAACAAAAAATAAACCAAAATTTTGCTTTCTCAAGCTTTAACCATTGTTGTCTTGCAATTTGAATGTACTTTCTTTACTCTTGTGGAGCTTTTTTTAACTCTTCTTTTAGGAAAAAGAATGTGCGGGAGGGTTAGAGAATTAGAGTCTATTAATGAAAAGAAAACTACTCGAATCCTATTATTGTAGTCTTAGGCAATCTTTTAGATATAAGATGATAAACCAAAATTCATAATAACAATTAAAATTATTTACAAAAAGATATTATATTGTAATAATTATTAAAATTTATATATTATTAATCGATTTGGTTCGATTTATTTTGCAATTTTTTAACATAAAACCAAAGCCAAACCAAATATTATCAATTTTTAAAATTTAAAATCAAAACCAATCCAAATAAAAAAAATATCGGTTTACTTAATCGGTTTGGTTTGATTTTCGATTTGGACCGTGAACACTCCTACAGGATAGTCTAATTTAGTTAATAGTTAATCACAAGTCCTCGTGGGTTCGATATCCGCCTTCTAGTCACTGTATTACTTGACGACCGCGTATACTTGCGTGTTCGTTTGGCCGCAACATAGATAAAAATAAAGTACCATTAAAAATATTTTTATGGCGGAACATGGTAGGGTGGATGTGGGGGTTAGGGTGGTGGGTGGGTTGGTGAGGGTGGGGATGAGAAATAAGGTGGAGAAGTTTAAAAAAAAAAATTTTGAAAAATATTTTCCCTTCTCTTGATAGGGAAAACATTTTCCTCCAATTGGAGAAAAATGAGTTCACTAGAAAAATATTTTCCAATATTTAATCAATTGGAAAATATTTTGCATTCATACAAAACACACCCTACATTTAATGTAACAATATAATACATATAGGTAACAACCATCCATGGCTATTAAGACGACACCTTATTTGTAGATCTGTATAACTAAGGAGCAAATGATTTGTTGTAAAAAGGAGAAAGGGACAAGCGAAGTGAGATCTTGTCTTTGTATAACATCAATCATTTAATTGTGTTTAAAATAATAGTCACAATTTATAACTTAACCGTGATAATTTAAGAAAAACTGCAACTTTTGTGCTAGCTCCCAGAAATAAGGTTTACTCTGATAGTTATTCATCAGTCAACTATTCACAGATGTAGTGGCAACTATGAGATAATCTTCCGTTATAGCCCCTAAAATGAACCAATGAATAAGATTCTAATATGAATGTAAGACCAAGAAAACAGAGAAGTGGTACAATGCTATGGACAAATGATCACTAGTGAACCCAAAAGTTTCCCTAGGTTGTTCAAGAGGAAAAGCCTCTTATCTAGCTGCTACGAGGTGAAAAATTAAAGAGAGAAGGGACTCTTAGGTTCACTTGGAGCGAAAAGTAAACCATTGCATGCTATGTTGTAAGGTTGCTAAATGTTCAATTTCATAGGAGCACCAAAAAGATTTACATAGCAGTATTAAATCTTGATAGCCAAATCTTCTACATGCATTAAAAGTGACTAGTAAATTATAAAGTCCTTTCATTATCACAAAATCGTACCACCCTACATTTACTTCCTTCGAAGATCAGCTTGATTCACTAGAAAGAATGCATGTCAAGTTTTTATATGACTATCCCATCTTTAATGGTCGCATTCTTCATTATGACAGTAATCCTAGACCTAATGTAAAATCCTTCCTCCGGCCTTTCAGCTTCTTCAACACCCTGGCAACACCCAAGCATCAGTCAAACTTGTATTCTCTTTTGCGGGGATTTCATAATACAAAAGATAGATACTTACTTCCTTGTTCCCAATAACCACGTCTTTTCCTATCTTTGCATTCTTGTCAATTATGCAATTTCTTTAAGAAAATGGAAAGAAAAGCATGTCAAAGTCATGTAACCTCGTAAAAGTTTATCCAAACCAACTGTAAACTACACCAAAATGAATAAATGATAGTAGAACATCTTACTGTATCTTAGTGTTAGGCCCAACCCCTATGGGAACCTTTCCTTCTGCTAGTAATGAGGCGATTTCAGAATCAGTTTGATAATAGTCCGCACCCATCATCATGGTATCCTGAGAAGTGTGAGAAGTGTAAGACATTATTCAGCTTAAATCAACTAAGCACTATACTAGCTGTTTACGATAAAAGCACTAACATGTTGAGACCATGCTATGTAGAAAACAAACAGATGCAAAAATATTATTTGACCAGATTTAATGCTTCATAATTTGAATGTTCTTGTAGCACATAAGAGAAAGTTCTAAACCAACTTGCTTGCGGTTCATTATTCTGCTATGCTAAAGTCCATTCCAAGGGTAGATCTTACCAGCTTATTTGCAGAAAGCAAGAAAGCATGAGTCCAAACTGTCATAAATCATCCATCCTACAACTAGTTTGATGGCATATCCACAAGATGGATGGTAACCTCTAAAAGGGACAACGCGATGTACAAAGCATCTCGCGTTCACGAGATTTCGGGAAAGGAGCTATACAGAGGGGCGGGTTAGGCCTATGCAAGGCGGGGAAAGGTAGGTAGAAAAGGAGAAAAACTGTTAAATGGGGCGGGGCGGTTTTAATTTGTGGCAGGAAAATACTTCACCCGTCCCGTCATGCCCTATTGCCATCTCCAGTTATATGTTATCTAGGTTTTCTAAATTGTTAAAATGCATGAGATGAGTGCAGGATATTGTTTTTAATTTAGTCAAGGCTATAACTGGTATAACTCTCTGGTTAAAACATATAAGAAAAGCTTTCAGCTAGAATATGAAAACATACCTTAAGCTCAACACCATAGTCTAAGCGTGATCGTACACCAACTATAGAGTGCTGAATGGAACATTCCCTCATAAAGCAACCATGTGAAATTATTGCATCCACTATCTGACAATAAACAGTATTAACATGACATTTTCAAAGTACGCTTTACCACAACTACTTGTGTTAACTGGCATACCCTGGATTTGTCAACTTTTGTTGGAGGTAAGAACCTAGGAGAAGTGTAGAACGGGGTCTTTGGGTCATTGAAGTCAAACTTTGGAGGCTACAAAAAGAAGAAACAAATAAGAGGATTAGACCAATTAAGTAACAAGTTATTAATCAACAACTGAAGATGGAAGTTATGGTGAATCTAAACGAATAAAAAAGCAAAATAATTCAGTGAGATCTAACATTCTAAAATTACTTAAAATACTGCTTCATACTTCAGAGTCCTTGTGTCAATTTTCTAGCTCTTACTTTGCATAATAGTAGAAGTAGTCAGATGGTAGTAAAGATTAAGTTGCTCACCTGCTCTGTGAGGGCCAAGTTGGCATCAAAGAAGGACTTAACTGTTCCAATGTCCTCCCAATAATCACTAAACAAATATGCCTAAGTAAAATTGATCAATCAGAATCGAAGTATGAAATACAGTGAATTTGTGAACTTCAAAAAGCTAGGAAGTTGCAATTGAGAGAGTTACCATCAGCTATTACCTGGACATTGTGATCTTTTACAGCAGAAGGGATGATCTCAGAGCCGAAGTCATTGCATAAAGGGTATGCTGATTTTAGAAGTTTTAGTAAAACTTCAGTTCTGAATACATAAACACCCATGGATGCAATGTAAGGACTATTGGCTGCCTCTTGCTCAGATAGTCCAAGGATAGATGTGTCTACTTGCTGCAGTAAAATATTAGATGTACAACACAAGTTACCAAGGAGAAGATACAATTTGGAATCAGCCGGGACTGTAAGGGGATATTCAATTACATGTTAACTTTCGTTTTAGAAAGAATTTATCAAAATTCCAGGCGTGGAAGTCCAGATATATGTACCATTGCCTTCAAAGCAGGGCCTTTTGGTTTCTCGGCAAATTGGATGATACGCCCCGTTCCATCAATTTTCATCAATCCAAAATCTGAAGCTCGACTGCCAAAGGAAAGGATGAGAGGAAGTAAGAGAAAGAAAAAGGTGTTCATTAACTCCTTGATAGAGTATAAAAGGGTCATTAGCCCATGTAACGCATTCTAGATAGACAACATAACTGAAATGTGCAAAGGAAACTGCAAAGTAGAATACTTGTATGCTTTCAATCTTTCAGTAGATATTAATCAGAACTGGAATCCCGCAGTTAATGAGGATGTAAGATGGGAAAATGCATCAGGTTATCACTGTATATCTATAATGGTGCAGAAAAAGACACTAGGTCTATTTAAATAATTAAACTAAAAATAATTTCAAGCCTTCCAAATTCACATTTACTTTCTATTATTCCTTTTTCTTGTTTGAGCCAAAATCTTAGAGGATTAATATAAAGCATGATAAATCGGGCCTTTCGAAATTATATATGTAGATTGATACATCTGACAAAAGATGCCATTATAGTATTCAATACGCCTTCAACATATTAGGAACAACTGTGGCCACCATCCATCACTCTGAACAATATTAGAAAGAACAATTTCAAAGAAAGCAATAAGATTTGGTTTCACACTAAATAGGCTATCAAGTTGAGAAGAAAGATCGATTTCATACCTATCATCCACCGGAACACATGAAACTGTAATATCAGCATTCGTGTCAATATGCTTCTGCAAGCACAAATCATTCATCAAGAAAAATATAGGAATAGAGGGTTGTTGTACGAAGCAATTGTTACCCACAAGTTACTCAAACCTGAACAAAGTCCATGTAGTCCATACGATAAAGATGGTCACCGGACAAAATCAATATGTGCTCGACATTCTTGTTCTTTTCATTCTATGTAATCATTCAGAAATAAGGTCAGCATTTTCCCCATGAGCTTTATCAATGACAGATTTTAAACACATACCTCAAATACCCATATAAATTGCCGCACAGCATCAGCAGTGCCTTGGAACCACATTTTCCCTGCCTCCCCTGGAGTCTGGGTTGCAGCTAAAACCTGTATTTGAGCAATACTTTTACTTTACTTATTTCCTTTATCTTATACAACATAGATACTTATGAAGCATCTTATAAAAAGATATGATTAAACTTTACTGTGAAAAAAGTAGGTAGCTTCAAAGAGCTTTAGACTAAACACTACAAGAAAGCAGAATGATTTTACCTCCACAAATCCATCTCCAAAATTCACTCCATTTCCAAAATTATACGTGCGAGCAAGGTGGCGATTGAGGGAAAATGAATTGAACTGTGTTAAGATGAAAATTTTTCGTATGCCACTGTTAATGCAGTTACTCATTGGTACATCAATTAGCCGGTAACAACCACCAATCGGAACCTGCAGGAAAAAAAAATCAATTGCCACAGAATTTGGATGAAAACCGATAGAGATGACTTATCCGGCCATTTAATTACATTCATAAACTTGAATTGGAGTAAGAACGTTTAACTGTTTACCCCTTTCTTCGTTCTTAAAACTCCAATTGAATCGGAGTGAGAACAGATAAAAGTTTTTAGATTGAAGTTCTTTTGAATTGGACGATCTTGTCAATCTCAAGGACACTGAAAGGAAATATATGTTCTAATACTTACAGCTGGTTTAGCTCTTCTGCTGGTAAGAGGAAAAAGACGAGTTCCAGCACCGCCACCTAGAATGACAGAGGCAACAGTTTTTGGGTCTGCCTTTGGATACTCCATAAAAATTGATTCATCAAATGCCTAAAACCAATACAAAGAACATTACATTAATCTTCTTTAGAAGGATCATTAACTCTCTTTCTATGAAACAAACACTTAAATACTGTCCTTACCACAAGCTCTTTGTTTATGTCCCGAGTTAGAACAGAAAAGGCAACCCCACTCTTAACTTTTCTACCCCTTTCTTCAGTTCTGAAGCTCTTGCACGACCGGACGCCAAACCCCTTGTTCATCAGTCTTCCACTAATCTTGTTTCCCCAAAATGAACTGTCTTGGTTGCTTATACCCCAGCTAATTGCTACCGATTGTGCAATGCCCTTCATATTAACACAGAAGGTATCCATTGCCGTAATACTCACTCACTTTCAGTACCAACTAGACACAGTCGACATTCACCAAAGGGCACAGTGTTTATAGTGTGAAGTCAGCCAAGAAAAGTACAGAATCCCAGTAACTACACGACATAAAGAAGTAAATTGAAGTTAAAATACAATAACAACAACACTGCTTTTTTCTAAATGATTCGAACCTGACAAAGAAAGTGCAAAGACAATTTACGGACACAACAAAAGGTCACAACTTTACACGATAGATTCCTGAACTAACAACATGCAAGCCCAAAATATCAAAACCAGATATAACCCAGATCATAAAACGGATAAATTACTGAAGAGAATTAAAAAAAAAAACAGATACAAGACATTTCCATCTACTAGAAATACAATTTCTTTTACAGTTTTAACAAAATTAAACATAGGAAAAAACCTCATTACCTAAAGTCGCCTTTTAAAGTTATGAAAGTAGATCGGAAAACCTATATTATGGAAAAGAAGTCAGCTTTTTCACTCTACCTGAAGAAGTCAGCTTTGTAGCCACCAAAAGATTTCGGCTTTTTCTTGGCAGAAAGAAATTGAAGAAAAAAAAACAATAATGTGAGTTTGTTACATACAATAATGTGAGTTTGTTACATACTCCGATAAGCAGTGGGCTGGAGTCCTAAGATCTTGGGATTTACGGAGTCCAACATTAACGTGAATGGCTGGCTCTCTCGGTACTCTCGAGTCTGGAGTAAGACTTGGGAGTGTTGCCTGTGGCAGTGTCATTTGCAAATTCAACTTCCACGTGTTACCTAAAACCAGGGCAAACAATCAATAAGTAACCTAACTATAATTTATATTTTTTATTGAATTAATGTTATGTGTATTAAAAATGCAAGTAGAAATTTAGAGTAAATTTAACATAACCTCCTTAATTTTTTTGGGTTAGTAAACGTATGTCGCGGGTATTTCAAGAACTCTTACGTATTTTGCGCGTGTATTCGTCTCTATGAGGATAAAAAAAAATTTTAAAAAAAATACATAAATACTATATAAAATTTATGCTTACAATAAAAGTTAAAAGAATATAATTTCTTGAAAATGATGATTGGTCATCCTGTTTAGCTCTCAATAAAGAATATAATCTATCCTTTTTAAATTGGTCAATGGAACATTAGTTCGAAGCTCTGCACTAACTTGAAGCTAAGCTTTAATGGTGAGACAACTATGTTCTTTACGCCACGAGAGCACACAGAGAGATGAAGATCATGAGAGAAGATTACAGAAATTTTCAATAGAATTGAATTGGAAAGAAAAATGAGCGGAACCTTCACTATATACAATTGAGCAACTAAGCTAAAACTAAGTCGACTAACTAACTTGGATAACTAACTTCCTAACCTCTTAGCCGATTGGTATAGCTGTCATTCCTAACTAACTAATGACTCCACTAACTCCTAACTAATTAATCAATACATATAATTAGTCTTTAACACTCCCCTCCCCCCTCCCAAGTTGGAGGTGTAGTAAACACAACTAACTTGCCTAATGTAGCACTGTGTTTGATCCCGTCGAGGCTTTAGTTAGGATATCTACAAGTTGGTTGTCTGTTCTGATATAATGGAGAGAAATCATGTCTGCTTGTAGCTGATCACGCATAAAATGACAGCCCACCTCTATGTGTTTGGTGCTCTCGTGGAATACTGGATTCTTTGCAATATGCAAGGCAGGCTCACTATCACAGAAGAATGAAATAGGCAGGGAAAATGGAACAGTCAATTCTTCAAATAGTCTGCTAACCACACCAGCTCTCTCACAACCTTCCTCAAGGCTCTATATTCTGCTTCTGTAGAAGAAAGTGATATGGTCTCTTGCTTTTTAGACTTTCAACTGATAGGGCTATTACCCAACAAAACCAGATAGCCTGTGATGGACTTCCTAGAGTCTGGGCAGGCTGCCCAATCAGAGTCACAATATGCTTTGATTGTATGGTCCCCCTCATTTGACATGAAAATTCCTAAAGTAGGATCATTCTTTAGGTATCTTAACAAGTAAAATGTTGCTTTTAGGTGAGGTTTCCTGGGCTTCTGCATGAGCTGGCTTAAGTGTTGAACACGATATGCTATGTCCAATCTGGTGTTGGTTAAGAAATTTAGTTTCCCTACTAATCTCATATAGTAGGTGGGATCTTGCTGGTATTGCCCCTTCCTTGGCTTTTAGTTTTATAGTAGGATCCAAAGGTGAAGAACAAACCTTGTGTTCCAGACAATTATACTCATTCAGTAGATCTAACACAAATTTTCTTTGTGATATAATGGCCCCATCATCTTTATACATAATTTCCAATCCTAGGAAATAATGAAGTTGTCTAAGATCTTTGATCTAGATCTGCTCATGTAGGAATATCTTGAGCTATGCAATCTCTTGCTCATCAGTCCCAATCAACAATACATCATCCACATACACTATAACATATAGTGATGTATTTCCATTCTTTTTATAGAAGAGTAAATAGTCATACATGGAATATGTGTAGCCTCTTGAGCACAATGCCTCAGTCAGTTTTGCATACCATTGTCTACTTGATTGCTTTAGACCATAGATAAATTTGTTTAGTGATAGGTTACAAGTACCTTGGTCATAGGTAATTTACTTTATATTTTGTTGATCTAACAAACCTACCATCCAGAACCAGATACAGAACCCGTTATACATCTACAAGACCTTGAGATCATAAAATTCTAGATGGGATCTAGCGTAGGATATAACTCAACTCTTCATAGTGGAAGGAACAGCTGAGGAAACAATAGTGAAACCTTGGACTAAGTTAAAACCTAAAAATCGGGAAAAAGAAAGGAGATAGCTAGTGAGGAACACATTAGGCTTGAAAATGAGTTGAAAGCTGCTAAAACTAGGATATGTGGTGAACTCGAGAAAAATAAGCAGCTTCAAGCTGAATTGAAGAGAGTAAAAAGTGACCTTGAGAAATCTCTCAAGTGGACCTGGTCTTCAGATGCTGTCACTGCCATGTGCTTCAAAAATAGTGGAAACAGGCAGGGAATCGGGTTTCAAAAGGAGAAAACTCCTTACAACCCTCACAGTAAGTACATTGCAGTTTATGATAATTGGTTGTGTACCCATTGTGGGAACAATGGGCACTTTAAAGAAAATTGTCAAGCCGGGGCTCAATTTTTTCTGAAAAACATAGTTCTTACTAACAAAGTGACTACTAATAGGGGACTAAGTACCGCTCGCAAGAAACCAATGTTGCCTGTATGGACTAGAAAAGCCCGTATACATCCCTTCTATCATAGCAAGGGACCCAAACTAGTTTAGGTTCCTAAATCTAACCCATAATTTAGATGTAGAGGGAACAGTGGGAGGAAGCAGACCGCAATGGATCATGGATAGTAGATGCTCAAAGCACATGACTGGAAATTCCATGGATTTATCTCACTGAAAGCCCTGCAATGAAGGGATGTACCCTTTGAAAATGGAAAGAAAGAGTATATTCTAGGTATGGGGAAGAAGAATAAGGTCCGCGTGGGTGAAAGATCAGAGAGACGTAAATGGGATGATTTTTACAGTGCGATCGCAATCCATTTCTACGCGGTCCACATTACTTGCCTTGTGCGGCCGCTCACCATTTCTACGCAGTCTGCAAGATCTTATCTATGCGGCCACGTGACATTTGTACGTGTTCCGCAACCTCAAGTCCAGAAGCCAGAATATGAAGACCATCTACCCTACGCGGCCGCATGACATTTCTATGCGGTTCGCAATAGACCCTCAGGGATATTTTTGTCTAGTTTTTCCTGTGTAGTATAAATATAATATTTTACTTTTTTTAGGTTAAATTTTATAATCCATCTGAGCAGCTGAGCACGAGACAACTTGTATTAGCCTATTTAGGCAATTTTCTCATACATTTAGCGTGAATTCACGTGGATTAATCTTGTAGTTAATGATTATGTCAATTTCTTCTAGTATTTCTTCTATTCTACTGCTTCTATGTCTAGCTAAACCCATTAGCTAGGGTTGTGGCTCAACCCTATTGTGGGTAATCAATGGGTATTTTGCTTAATGTTTGGATGATTTTGGGTGTTTGGTATTTGGGTTAATTATATGTTTTCATTTGGACTTGGTGGTTGCAAACATTAAGTCTAGCTTAGTGGTTCTTGACTCTACTTGAGAAAGAGAGTGTATGACCTCATAATTTACCCAACAAGGATTTGGGATGGACCCATGAGAATGGTAGGCCCAAGTAACGGGTTAAACCTCGAGAGAGTAATTACCCTACTTGAACCATTAGTTTCTTGGGCGAATTAGCCTACCCAATTGGTCTCGAGAGATTCAATTGGGCAAAATCACTCTCTATACCGAGTAGTGTGAGAGTGAGTGCTAAGTGCAATGATTATCCTTATTTCCATTTATTATCATCCTTGCATTGGAATTCTATACCCGATAATTAGTCACCTAGGTGAGTGCTACGACCCTAATGCTTCTCTCTTATTGCATACAACTAGTATCATTATCTAGCATACTTTAGCTTGCAATTGTAGTTGATAAATTTAGTTGATAAATAAAGAAAAAACCAAAAATGATAGAAGCAACATTAGAAGCCAATAAACTTTCCTAGACTTCACAAATACTTGACTCCCATAACTAGCTCCCTGAGAAAATTGACCCCGAATCCACTATCGGGTAAAAGTTGTTAGCGTCCACTCTTCCCAAGGGTTGAGTCCGCACCGATCATCTGACTATCAGGAGTTAGTAGATCAGAGTCAATATGGTGATTCACATAAAACAAAGCATTTAAGGAGGCAGGTTTGGTTTTAAGTTGAGGTAGGGAATGGACATAGTCCTAGAGGTATATGGGAAGTTTGCTAGCTCTTTGTGACTGTCTTGTTGAATGAACTTGTTCTACATCTGTCTGTTCAATATGATGTTGTGATGATACATTAGGTGGTAAATAGATAGGTGTTCCAGAAGGTGAAGGGCTAGCTATATGAATAGGTGACATAGAATTAGATGTGTTGTCTACACTGCTTTGGTCACTCAAGATATTTGGAATCTGTGTGACATTTGTATTCTCTGAATGTTGTTCACTTAGAGATTCAATGAAAGGAATTGGATAAGAGATAGATGAATTGGAAGATTTTTTCACACTAACACTAAAAGGGGAAGTGGATTCATTAAACACCACATCTTTGGATATATGAATTTTTCTAGCGGCTAGACTTAGAACTTTATACCCCTTTGTGTTGAAAGGATATCCGACAAAGACATGAGGTATTGTTCTGGGATTGAATTTATCCCTATGTGGTATTGGTATAGTAGGGTATCATAGGCAACTAAAGCTCGTTAAGGTGGGAGTATTTTGGCCTTTTTCTGTATAGCAACTCATATGGTGTCTTGTTGTTGATAGAACTTGAGGGTAGTCTGTTTATTATGTAGGTGGCACAAATGATACATTCACCCCAATATCTTAGAGGTAGCTTGGATTGGAAAAGGAGGGCTCTGACTGTCAAGAAGGAATTTGTGCTTTCTCTCTACCATACCATTCTGCTATGGTGTGTAGGGACAAGTTCTTTGATGAATGATCCCTTTAGATTGGAACAACATAGTTGCTTCTCTACTGGTAAACTCTAGTGCATTATCTGACCTTATGCACTTGATAGTTACACCAAACTGGTTTTCTATTAGATTCATGAAATTTTTGAGTATCTCAATAGCATTACTTTTGCTGGATAAGAGGTGGGTCAAGGTGGACCTAATATAATCATCCACCATAGTTATAAAATATTTATGCCTATCATGTGTAGGAACATGATATGGAACCCACATATCAACATGTAAAAGTTCAAAGATTCTGTTAGTTATGTTGGTTTTATGAGGAAATGGTAGTCTTTCTTGTCTAGCCATCGAACAAATAGTACAGTTAAAGGGTTGTTAGGGGAGAAGTTGGAAGGTATAGAGGCGATCTTCTTCATTTTAACAAAGGGGACATGTCCAAATCTATTATGTCACAACACATTTACATTATCTTCTGCATAAGAATGAGAGAATATACTAGGAAGTTCAAAAGATGGACTTGTAAAAGAAGTTTGTTCTTCAGCATTTGCACATGAACTATTTACAACTGGAGAAGATACACAATTATTGGGGACCAAATAGGGCGCCCCGTGCAAGTTTTACCAGAGTTTTAGTTAATCAAGCCAATTTTAAGAAAATTTTATCATAAAGGCCCAAGTTTTAAAGCTCAATGCCTTATCCCCACGTTTGAGATGTTTGATGGTACAACTGATACAAGGGCCCATCTGAGAACATACTATGACAAGCTGGTCGGGGTAGGAAAAGATAAAAGGATACGCATGAAGCTGTTCATGACGAGTCTTAAAGGAGATGCACTATCTTGGTACATCAGCCAAGATCATAAGAAATGGTCGAGATGGGTAGGTGTGACAACGGATATCATAGACATGTTCAGGTTTAACATAGAGAACGTACCAGACATGTTATATATCAAAGATCTAAAGAAAAAGTCGACGGAGACAATTTGCGATTATGCTACTAGCTGGAGGTATTACAATTCAAGTTTTAGTTTTCTAATTCTTATTAATATCCGATAATGTGATGCCCAGCCACCAAACTGGGACAAAAAATTTTATTTGTTTTGTCTATTATGTCAAAGTCAGGAGCCCGCCTAGAGAACAGAGGCGTGCATTTCAAGTTTCAGCAGTTAGGAGCCCGCTTGGAGAACAGAGGCATACATTTCAAGTTTCAGCAGTCAGAAGCTCGACTGGGGAACATAGGCATACATTTGAAGTTTCAGCAGTCAGGAGCCCGCCTGGAGAACAAAGTCATACATTTCACGTTTCACCAGTTAGGATCCCGCCTGGAGAACAGAGGTATTGCAATTCAAGTTTTAGTTTTCAAATTCTTATTAATATCCGGTAATGTGATGCCCGGCCACCAAACTGGGGCAGAAATTTTTGTTGTTTAGTCTATTTTGTCGAAGTCAAGAGCCCGGCTGGAGAACAGAGGCATGCATTTCAAGTTTTAGTAGTCAGGAGCCCGGTTGGAGAATAGAGGCATACATTTCAAGTTTCAACAGTCGAGATCCCGCCTAGAGAACAGAGGCATACATTTCAAGTTTCAGTAGTCAAGAGCCCGCTTGGAGAACGGAGGCATATATTTCATGTTTCAGCAGTGAGGAGCCCGCCTGGGGAACAAAGGTATTACAATTCAAGTTTTAGTTTTCAAATTCTTATTAATATTTGGTAACTGTGATGCCCAGCCGCCCAACTATGGAAAAATTGCCTCTACGTCGGGCAAGTTTGGTTAATATTTTTAATCTGTGTATCTGTGATAATCTCATTTCTTTTGATGGAGTGGGGGTCCACCTTCTTCTATTTCAACATCTAGGATTCGACTTGTATCATGGATACTTATAGGAATTCAACCATTATGGCAAGGAAAAGTTTGATTCAGAGGGAGAAGAAGAGGCAAAAATTGAAAATTTTCTTTATTTTGTCTATTTTGTTGAAGTCAGTAGCCCGCCTGGAGAACAGAAGCATACATTTCATGTTTCAACAGTCAGGAGCTCGCCCGAATAACAGAGGCATACATTTCAAGTTTCATAAGTCAGGAGCCCGCCTAGAGAACATATGCATACATTTAAAGTTTCAACAGTCAGGAGCCCGCTTGGAGAACAGAGGCATACATTTCAAGTTTCAGCACTCAAGAGGTCACTTGGAGAACTGAGGTATTATAATTCAAGTTTTAGTTTTCAAATTCTTATTAATATCCGGTAATGTGATGCCCAACCACCAAACTAGGGCGGAAAATTTTCTTTGATTTGTCTATTATGTCAAAGTCAGGAGCCTGCCTGGAGAACATATGCATGCATTTCATGTTTCAGCAGTCAGGAGCCCGCCTGGAGAACAGAGGCATACATTTCAAGTTTTAGTAGTGAGGAGCCCGCCTGGAGAACAAAGGAATAAATTTCAAGTTTAGTAGTCAGGAGACCGCCTGGAGGATAGAGGTATTACAATTCAAGTTTTAGTTTTCAGACTCTTATTAATATCTGGTAATGTGATGCCCAGCCACCAAACTGGGGCACAAATGTTTTTATTTTGTCTATTTCTCGACGTCAGGAGCCCGCCTGGAGAACAGAGGCATGCAATTTATGTTTCAGCAGTCAGAGGCCCGCCTGGAGAACAGAGGCATGCATTTCAAGTTTCAGTAGTCAGGAGTCCGCCTGGAGAATAGAGACATACATTTCAAGTTTCAGTAGTCAGGAGCCCGCCTGGACAACAGAGGACTACATTTAGAGTTTTAGCGGTCAAGCTTCACTCGGAGAAAGGGCAAAACATCTCAGATCACAATTCAAGGCAACATCAAAAGGATGTCACCGGGAGAATACAAGTCAACATGGCAACAAGAACTACAAGATCACGTTTGAAGACGTAAATAGGACTTTTGTAATTAATAGATCATAGCTTAGTCTATTTTTTTATTTTATTTATGACATGGTGTAATAAGGGGGTTCAGTACGCAACAGCAAACAACAATAGTGAAATCACAACTTCATAGTAGTCCCAGCTACAAGACATTCCTGAATTATACTGACCTGATTCCTTTTTAGCCAAGGATATGTAGGCAACCTCAGAAATAGGGTGCGGTCAAATCTTTCAAAAATGCTTGACAAAGAGTATTCAAATGGGCAAAAATTGCTCGTATCCGCTCACTTATCTTTGCACGAAAACTCTTCATGTTTCTGAGCAAAGAGGGAAAGCTGTGAGCACGTGATTTTTCCCTTATATGAATTACTCCCACAATTTCAAACAAAATAAATTTCTTTTCATTATTCGCAATTTTGTGGATTTTATTGCATTTTTGGTTAATTGTTCACATTTTGTCTATGAATTTTAGTTCATAAAAAATACAAAAATATCTCGCATTTTTGCATTTAGGATTTAACTTTGCATTTTAGGATTAATTGAAAAATCATTTTTTGTATAAAAATAAAAAATCACAAAATAGTTTAATTTGCACTTTTGGAGTTAATTTTGATTTTAGTAGTTTTCCTTTTTAATTTGTTAGTTGTAGTAATTATCATTTAGGTTTAATTATTGTTTTTAGGATAATTAGTACTTAGGAATTAATTAAGATTTTAGTTTAATTTTGAAAAAAAAGAAAACAAAAGAGGAAAACAAAGAGAATTTGAAATTGGAAAACTTACACAAATGTCCCAAATAAATCTTACCAACTTCTAGCCATTAGGCATAGACTTACCAAAACTAGCCAACAAAAATTGAAAAATCAAATAATAGGGTTCTTTCTATCAAAGAATCACATGCAAAAATCACCTTTCATATTTTTAAGCGTGATTAGTAACATTAGATACAAGACGAAAAGGAAATTTTATGGACGGAGTGGCAAATAAGGTGATGAAATACAAAAAATTATACAATATTCCAAAAATCTAAACAAAAAAAGAACTTTTTCAATGGGTATAGTTGAGATTCATTGAAAATATATAGATAAGTCAATCTACAAAATTTGAGGAAGATTGGAGGTGATTTGGACTGATTTTGTATCGAAATTCTTAATTAAATCGAGTTCAAATAGTCTTTGAGATACATGTATCAAACATGTATCACGCATGTATCTCACACACATGTTTACATGAATATACATGTGATACACAATTGATACAAATATGATACATATGTGATACACAGTGTGATACACGTACCATTTTTTTTCATGTTCAGCTTTTACTTCGAAATCAAACCACCTCAAAACTTCACCAAATCATCCCAAAGCTCAGATTCAAGCTCCTTAAGTTGTGCCCAATCTATTCTAATAACACCCACTCAAAACAAAGTAAAATTTGATATTTTTTTGCTACAATTAGCTAATTAGCTAATTTGACTAATATTAGTAATATTTTATCAATTGACCAATTTTTATAATAAGCTACTTATAAATGGACATAGCTGCTAATTTCCCTTATAAATTTGGGTCATTTTACCCCAGGCCCCATGTGAGTTCCCTCACTCCAGCCCAACTACACCCATTCAGCCCAAATCACCCAGACACACGCCCCTAAACCGCCGGTTCGACCCCGCCCCATTCGCCCAAATCATAACACAAAACAAACAGAAGCCTAATCCTTGAAACCCCACGCGACTGCTCTTCTTCTCCAAAGAAGAACACGAACCAAGCCCCAAATTCAGTTCAAATTCAAGCGAGTGAGCCTCAAATCTCTCCTCACGCGTTCCCTTCTTCTCTCCCCTTGCTATTTCTAACCGTCTCCGACAGATTCCCCCTCTCTCACATGCTCTCTTTGATTTTAGTTGGAGTTTTTCACCCTTCAGATGAAAACAAGGAAAAATGGGAGGCATTACATCGGTTAATCTAAGTTTTCCATTTGTCCGTCTCTAATCAGAAACAGAAAAAAAAATTCGTTTTGGGGGGAGAATTTTGTGTGTGGAAATTTCGTGATGAGGAAGGCAGAAGTTTCGAGAATTGGGGAAGTCTATATAAGGTGAGTTTCTTTTCTTGTAGAAAGGGACTTGGGGGGATTTTCAGAGAGGTTTCTATTTTTTTCGAAAAAACGGAAGATAAGAATTATGCTCTAAAATATTTTCTTTTTCTTCATTTTGTTTGAGAGCACAAAAATACATATAAAAATACTGTTGAGAGTCCTGTTATATATATCCACTTTTCAATTTCTGGGTTTTCCAAAAAGGAAAATGTTCAAGATCTGTTGAGGCTGCTGTTCGTTGTGTCCTGGGACTTTAGAGCCCATAATTAGTAATTGTTTCGTTGTTCTCTGCTTTCTCGTTTGGATTTCGGGTTCAAAACTTTGTATCTGAATTTCTCATCTTCTGCTATTAAGAAAGATTCACGTTTCCTCAGGTTCATCTTTCCTTCCCTGTCGTTTATTAAATGTTGATGTTTTTATTCCGAGGGTAGTCGTGTTCGTGTTCTTGACCTTAATGCTAGAACTCTGATGTTTTGCGATTTTGTTAGCTTAGCTTAATTAATCTAATTTTCTAAAGTTGGCGAGAAGAAGGCTGTAGGATTTTAGCTTGTGATGTTCGTTTCTTAATGTTCTGTTTTTTGAAGCTCTTTCAGTTTTCCTGGGACTTCAAAAATAAAAATAAAACGTGAGATATTAGTTCCCTTTTTTTTTTTCGATTCTTTGGCATCCAAAATGGGAGTTTATGCGAGGTTCAAGTTGATTTTTGGTCTTAATCGTTCGAAGTGCGATCCTCAAACTTGATTGAGTTTGACTGCTGTCTCAAGTTTGGTTATACCGTTCATTCGATTTCAGTCCGTTGTCTGCCGAGGGTCTGTTCATGATTTTGTGGCTTGTGAAGCTCAGAACAGTCTAGGCGTATGAATTGCAAATTCAATTAAAAGTTCCTCTTCTTTCTTCTATGTGTGATGTTAGCTTGAGATGTTGTGATGAATGACCTGATATTGCCTAATCTTCCTCATTGATTTACAACTTTTATGCTGCCTTTTATTCCATTTCGAATGAATTTCGTTGTTTACCTTTGATTATGGTACATGTCATTGTTTCATTTCTGCCAAATGAAATGAGTACACGTACACGTGACTCATTTTTTAAAAAGTAACTCTATAATCATGAATGAGATCCAATTATATTTCTTATTTTTCGTTTAAGCTTTGATCCCTTTAGGTTTTGTTGCTGTTGAGTTAAACTTGTTATTATGTCTAATTAGATGAATGTGGAGATATGAATTTTGGTTTTGATTTAAATGGTTTGTTTGGTATGATCGCTGATGGGTTCTTCTATGTCTTTTAAAGTGAACCACATTTGACTCCATGTTTAACTTTCAAGCAGTGGCGGATTTAGGGGGCGCAAGGGTGTTCACCCGAACACCCTTCGCCGAAAAATTATACTGTATATATAAGGTAAAATCTATTTTTATCTCTATATATTAAGTTTTGAACACCCTTAACACTATTCAAAAGTGTAGTTTAGTGGTCAAGGGTGTTCAAAATTTACATAAAGGTCATAAGTTCAATTCCCACTAGCTACAATTTTTTTTTTAAACACCCTTCATGAAGATTCTGACTTCGCCACTGCTTTCAAGTACTCCAAGTTAATGCATTATTCATGCTCAGTTAATTTTCCCTACTAGTGGGATATCACTGGGTGGTTGTTGTTGTTGTTTTCGTTACTATTTTGTTTTCAGTGCTTCGGGTTCTACTGGATTCCATGTGCTTAGGTGATTAGAAATTTTCCTCAAATTAGTGGCGAAGTTTTGGCAGACCTTAATGGCATGTCACATTTGGTTTATTCTGTTAAAGCAAGCTCACCTCAATTATAATGAAGGCATTGTATTTCAATTGGATTTTTTCTTGAATTAGAGGGTTAATCTACTCTTGTAAATGGCAACACAATGGTTTGGAAATTGTTCACATATGAATTGAATCTTCACATTTGTCCACCTTTGTTGGTTAATTTCTGTTGTCATCACTTCTGTTTTGTGATAATTCTGATTATTGTAGTTGAATATTTTCACACTTGTGTTGTTGACTAGATCCATACGATTTTTGTAATGAGTAGCTAAAAAACCTCAGTTGAAATAACAGTTGCTTAGCTAAGTATGAATTGCTGATGCCTCCGTTTGTGTGTCTTTGAAGATTTGGTGATTATTTCTTTAAGTTTTTTTACATGAATAGGCAACAGAGGTCCTTTACTTGGGGTAAATGGATAAATGACACTAGGGGTGGGCATACTTTGGGCCTGAAATTCGAATTTCTTGGGTTTTTTTTTTGGATTTTTGGATTACGGATTTGATTTTGGATTTAATTTTTAAAGTTTTTGGATTTCGGATTAGATATTGGATTTGGTACTTCGAATATTTGGATATCCGAAAATCCGAAATTCTTATATTTTATATTTTGTCTATTATCAGTATGTCAATAGTATTAAGTTTAATATCCTACCCATTAGATATTATCATATATATTCAATATTAATTACTAAGTTATTATGAGAATGCTTTCTATTTGGACATGATTTTACTATTTCTACTTCTTAGCTGTCGTATTAACGTTTCTAATGTATTATTATTTATTTTTTTATATAATAATTTCATTGCTTTAATATTTCATTTGGATGATTGCGGTGAAAATAAAGAACTCTCTACACAATTTAACATGAGTACTTCATTGGATATTTATTTTTGTAAAAAAAAAGAGACATCTCTAACTTATAAGCTCGAAATAAAAAATTCAAAATATCCAAATAGATTAATCCGAAATCGAACTTAAAAAATTCGATCCAATCTGAACTCATTTGGATTGGATTTGAATTGTCATTTCGTCAATCCGAAAACTGAAAAATCAAATCGAAAATTCATATGCAATCTGAACGGTATGAACACACACCCCTAAATGATACAAGTCTCAGAATATAGTTAGAGTAATGAACCCAGCGTCACCTGTAATGGAACCAAAAATAACGACAATCTTTTCCGGATCAATTTGCTGTGCATTACAGAGGCACAATGTTCTAACGTCATTGCTGTGAAAGCCTTTAGTTGCTAGTGACTTCTTATCCTTTAATAATGATCCCAAATGAGCAGCATGAGTAGGATTAGGGGTGTCAATTTAAACCCAAATTCATCTAATTCACCCAACTAGCTCAGAAATTAATATGTTGGGCTACAACCATTTTAGCTTATGAGTCAATTTGGGTTGAGTCTCACCCATTATTTTTTTATAGTCCATTCTGACCCATTTAACAGCTCAAATATAACTCATGAAACTCACCCAAAACAAAGTATTTCAACCTAACTTATGTAGAAATTTATTTAGTTGCTCCAATTTTTTTATTTTTAGTATTTTTAATTTTTATTTTGTTGTTTTTCTACGTCACTCACTCACCCACCCCACCACATCCCACCCAACCCTCTACACTCCCACCCCGCGCAAAATCCCTATAAAAGATAATTTTCTATTCTGTTGTTTTTCAGTTTTTCTGTCATCCCACCACCCATCACCATAACCCCCATTTGACCTCCCTCCCCGGTGCGAACCCCCTAACAAAAATTTATTTTTTATTTTTATTTTTAAATTTCTATTTTTTGTTTTTCAGTTTTTCTGTCACCCCACCACACCCACCTCATCCTATTAATTACTCCCCCCCCCCACACATCTTACCCCACGGTGCCAAACCCCTAAAAAAAATTATTTTTTATTTTTATTTTTAAATTTTTATTTTTTATTTTTTTATTTTTCTACCACCCTACCATACCCCCTATCCCCTAGCCCCTACCCCTACCCCCCACGCAAAATCCCTAAAAAATTATTTTTTTGTTGTATTTTTAATTTTCTATTATTTTATTTTTCTACACCTTCTACCCCTATCCTTCCCCCCACCACGGGCGCAAACCCCTTTAAAAAAAATTGTATGCAAGATGAGCATGATTTTAAAATATGGGTCATGTTGGGCGGGTTGGGTTATGACCCATTGTTTAGCCCATCTTGACCCAGCCCATCTTAACCCAACTTCACTTTGGACTAGGTTGGGTAATGACCCATTTATTGACTAACCCATCTTGACCCGCCCAAATTCAGCCCAACCCGCCCATTTGCCACCCCTAAGTAGGATCACATGCCAGCAATTTAATAGGTTTGACAAGTCAACTTGTCACACACAGATTGAATAATTAGTAAGGGAATTAGCATCATGTGTTGCAATCGGGGTACTGCGATAGGGGTATCTGTAACCTTCACGTTTAAAATACGTTGTGATTGTGTATATGTTCGTGTAAAATAATTATGATTTTAAAAATAAAATCAGAGTATGCGTTCACTCAACTTTGTCCAAACTTTATTAATCATACTAAAGCGTTATTTATTATGGACATGTTCGCGTGACATGATTGACGCGCCAAACAAATGGGTATATGTACATGTAATTCGTTTTAAGATAATTTTCTTAATTAAAAGCGCTGAAAGAAGTAAATGCGTATAGGTTCTAAAATCTGTAATTAGACAATTTTAACAAGCCAAGTATTATCAAAGCGATCGTGCCAGAACCACAGAATTCGGGAGTACCTAACACCTTCTCCCAAGTTAACAAAATTCCTTACCTGGATTTCTGGACTTTATTTACTAGTGTTTTGGATGGGTCACTTGACCGTTAATGAGAATTGATATTTCTTTGAATATTAAACTCGTAATAAATCATAAATCAGTTGTTATAAAATATTTTCTCTTTTGTGGAGCAAGCCAAAAGCCTTGCTACTAGATAGATGCATCTATTGTTCGTGCCGTTCGATCCTCGGCAGTGCGCAACTTAAATATTTTTTGTTCGATCGGGTTGTATGACCTCGGCAAAAATCGCATGATAGCTCTTTCAAACTAATAGTAATTGGCTTTGCTTCATTGACTTGAGATATAAGTGATGAAAAATAAATTTGGAAATTCCTATTAGTAAAAGGATTGCTATTATTTTCGGTCATTCAGGTTTCAGCTATATTATTTGGTCCACGCTTAATTATTATATCGATATTTTATGGTTAGCCTATAGTAAGTGTCGGAGTCGACCCATCGTCACCATTTCTTCGAGGTTAGACTTGATACTTATGGGTACATCTTGATTTATGTATTCATACCACACTTGCTGCACATTTTGTACAGGTATATATATGTCTAGTGGTCTTGTGGATGCAGAGGCGCGGCTATTGCAGGGACTTAGGCGAGTTGCATCCCATGTTGCAAATTTGCAGCCTTGCAGCACACAGACTCTCCATTGGAGTTATTTACTCTCTTCTGTCTAATTTTTATTCGAGATATATATTGTATTTATCATATTTTCTAGTTGACGCTCATACATTTGTAATACTGGGTTTTGGATGCTTATGGGTTCTTCATTAGCGGATTGGTACTCTATGAATTCTATCTCTTAATATTTAATTGAAGAAAATTATGATTTCAAAAAAAATTGAAATGAGTAATTAAGTTTATCATTTATTGTTAATTTGTTTAACAGCGATATTAGGCAACGTCTTGAATCGTGACTCACGCATTGCAAAAAATTAAAGGGATGGATGAAACACTTTACATGTGGCAATGGACATGACAAGAAATCCAAAAAAAATAGGATAAGCAACCGATATATATTTAGCAAATTAAATGGACAAATGAAATGTTTACATGTGCCAATGAATATGACTACAATCCAAAAAAATATAAGGTTACTAATTAACGGGCAAATATTATAGTAAATTAAAGGGATGGATAAAATGATGTGTGCTAGTAGTCCCAGGATAGTTATATATAAAAAAGATTTAAAGGCTGCCACTGTGAACTCGTTTGGCCTAATTGATTTAGAGTAGCTGATAAACATAGGTATTGCAAAGCACTTTTAAGTGCTGAAACTGATTTGAAAAATAAGCAATTACATATTTGGAGAAAAGTGCTGAAATTAATAATAAATAGTTAATTTTTTTTAAAAAAAGTATCTAAAAATTTGGGTGTACAAAGAGTTCGTTTTAAAAAAAGTATTTTAGGAATATAATAGTAAATATTTTGGTCAAACTTAAAGTGCGTATAAACTGAAATTTGATAAGCTGGGGGAGACGAACTTATGACTTTTGGTTTATTTTTGACTTATAAGTACTTAACTTATATTTTTTTATTTTACTAAATGTGTATATGAATAAAAAAATACTTATAAACCAGTTTGACCAGCTTATAAGCTTAGCTAAATACCCTTTAGGTAAATGATATGACAAGAAATCCAAAAAATATTGGATACGCAACCGACAAATGTTGCTGTAATTTAAAGAGATGAAAGGCTTTACATGTGTCGACATGAATACATATCCAAACATAGGGAAAGTAATTAACAAGCAAAATTATTGTAAATTAAAGGAACAAAGGAAATGATGTCATGTGCCAATACATCCAAGATAATTATATATAAAAAAAATTTAAAGGCTGCCATTAGTGTAAATGACATAACAATAAATTCAATAAATATACAACCGATAGATATTGTAGCAAATTAAACGGATAAATAAAATGTTTTACATGTGCCAACGGACATGCAAATAAAAAAAAAGTGTAGGGAGAGTAATTAACACGCCAATATTTTAGTAAATTAAAGGAACGAATGAAATGATGTCATGTGCCAATAGACCCGAGATAACTATATAAAAAAAAAAATTTAAAAGCTGCCATTAGTGTAAAAGAAATGACAACAAATCTAAACAGTATAGGATACGCAACTGACAGATATTGCAGCAAATTAAACGGATAAATGAAATGTTCTACCTGTGCTAATGGACATGACTACGAATCCAAAAAATATAGGAAGAATAATTAAAGGGCAAATATTATTGTAAATTAAAGGGACAAATAAAACGATATCATGTGCCAATAGACATAGACCCAAGATAATTATATATAAAATAAAAATTAAAGGATGCCATTAGTGTAAATTTTCATTTTTAATTAATGCGATAAGTATAAAATTTGAAATGGATCACAAACTATCTATTATGGACCACACGATATAGATCTAAAAAGCAATTGAACATTTCTCGAGAGAATAAGACTGGTCTGGATCTTTACCAGTTTGGCCTTAATATTAACTTCTACTAAGTTGTATAACATTCTGCATTTGATTAAGGTGTATTGGCTTGTGGCCACTTAAATTTGCACCGGTATATAAAGTCGATACATGAGTTTATATTTTTCCGTTTAAACACTTCAACTTGACGGAATGAATATTAATAAACACTTTGTGTTGAATGTGTTCGCCAATCACTCTTACATAAATGACATGTCTCATGTTTAGTCTGTAATATATGACATATAAATTTGTGGGTCCTATATGATTAAAAAAAATTAATCTTTAAAAAAATCTTTTTTTTTCTACATCATAAACATCAAATAGTCCACTAACAACTCCAAGCCTCCCCCACCCTCCTTTTTCCAATAAAATCTATTGTTGTTCCACTAACAGAAATCTTTCAAGAAGCTAAATTGAAAAAATTTGCAAGAATTCATGTGAGTTTGACCATTTTTTCTGGCATTTTATGTGGAGGCATATTTAGGAGTGACAAATGAGCGGGTTGGACTGAATTTGGGCGGATCAAGATGGGTTAATCAATAAATGAGTCATTGCCCAACCCAGCCCAAAGTGAATTTGGGTTAAGATGGGCTGGGTCAAGATGGACTAAACAATGGGTCATAACCCAACCTGCCTAACATGATTCATATTTCAAAATCATGCTCATCTTGCATAAAAAATTTTAGGGGGTTTGCGCCCGGGATGGGGGTGGGGGAGGAGGGGGCATGGGAGGGGTAGGGGTAGGAGGTGTAGAAATATAAAAAAATAGAAAATTAAAAATATAAAAATATAGAAAATTAAAAATACAATAAAAAAATAAATTTTTTAGGGATTTTGCGTGGCGGGGAAGGGGTAGGGGTAGGGGCTAGGGGGTAGGGAGTATGGTGAGGTGGTAGAAAAATTGAAAAATAAAAAATAGAAATTTAAAAATAAAAAATAAATTTTTTTAGGAGTTTGGCACCGGGGGTAAGATGTGTGTCGGGGGTATTGGTAGGGTGGGGTGCGGTGCAGTGAGGTGGCAGAAAAACTCAAAAATATAGAAAATAGGAATTTAAAAATAAAAATAAAAACTAAAAATTTTTTTAGGGGGTTTGCGCCGGGGGGAGGGGGGGGTTAGGTGGTGGATATGGTGGGGTGGGGTGGATGGCAGAAAAACTAAAAAACAAAAAATAAAAATCTAAAAATAAAAATAAAAATAAAAAGTAAAAAACTTTTAAGTGGTTTGCACCTGTGGTAGGTTATGGGTAGCGGTATGGGGGGAGGGTAGGGGTAGGGTGGGTAATGTAGAAAATAAAATAATTAAAAATTAAAAATACAACAAAAAGACTGAATCTTTTATAGGTTTTTTGCGCGAGGTGGGGGTGCAGGGTATGGGGTGGGATGGGGTGGGGTAGGTAAGTGAGTGGCGTAGAAAAAACAATGAACAGAAAATTAAAAATTAAAAAATTGGAGCAACTAAGTAAATTTCTAGATAAGTTAGGTTGAGATACTTTGTTTGGGGTGAGTATCATGTGTTGTATTTGGGCTGTTAAATTGATCAGAATGAGCTATAAAAAATAATGGGTTAACTTGGGCTCAACCCAAATTGACCCATAAGCTAAAATGGTTGTAGCTCAACCCATTAATCTCTGGGCTAGTTGGGCAGGTTAGATGGATTTGAGCTCAAATTGCCACCCCTAGGCATATTCAAAAAGTGTATTTTCCCTGAATGGTGGTATGTGTATATAGCCTATCTTAAGTATTCTGCTCTTTTCGAGCTCTACTGTTCTATTCAACTTTGTTCATTTGTCGTGATATTGGCAGTTTCCTTATTTTATTTCCTATTAACCTTGGCAGCTGCTGGAAGTTGTAGACAAGTTTATGCTTCCGAAATTCGCGAAAACGACATAGGATTATTTAGAAATTTTGATTTTCATTTTTTTTCCCAGTAAATCAATGCATAACAATTTAGAATATTTTTTATATTTGTGCTTGCCATCCTTGTGGGGGAGCCATTTTGTAAATAGGGAAGAAAAAAAGAAAAAGAAACGGGGAAGGGGAGGGAAAGTAGAAAAGGAAACGAGCATATAATTTCCAAGTTTATGTGGCATTTCTTAATACAAGGAAATGCCACTTTCACATAGGCTTGGTCAATGGTTAATGGTTAAATATGTTTACCGCCAAATAAAAGTAGTTAAATGAAAAAAAAATATAATTTCATGTATCAGCATTGAATACCGATACAAAATTAAACGGCGAGAAAATTATTACGCCTTTAATTAAAATAGGGGGTGGGGGTCACATTCATTGTAAAAACTAATTGGCTCATGAAAAAGGAACTTATGAACACAAATTAATTTTATGCAATCTTCCTTATCTCGTATTAGTACTTAGAGATGGAAAACGGTGCGGGGCGGTATTCAATAGCCGCGAGGCTGTGCGGGTTACACTATTTGCGGGAGGGGAGGAGGAGGGAGGGGGCAGGCCGGGGCGGGGCGGGTTCTATTTTAAAAAAAAAAAATTACTGCGAGGCTGGGCGGGGCGGGGCGGGGCGGGGCTGGGCGGGGCGGGGGTTAAGATAAGATGAGATCCAGTACCATATAATACATTCCCGAGTGAATCATTTTGCTGAGTACAAGTTGTTGATGTGAAAACCCTTTTTTAATATTCTGATGTTTCATACATTGTAACATTATACATTATTGACCCCATTATACTACACAAGACAAAAAATCTTTTAGTCATTTTTCAAATAAAATAAATTCTTCTTATTTTTGGTGCTTTTTCTCAAACCAAGAAGCACGAGTTTAATTAAATTTAGTACGTTTAATACGAAACATTAATATTAAAAAATATATTAAATTCTGAGTCAATATAAAAAGTAAAAATCTTAAAAGTGATTCAAAATGTTGAATTCGCCTCTAAAAAGATTAATGGTTATGCAGGCATTTTTTTCCATCAAAATGTATTGTTTTTACCACAAAAAACAAATTGAGAAAAACATTTTTTTATAAGGATTTTGTCGAAGTAGTGACCTACAATTGAGAAATGAGAATACAGATAATTAAAACATAATATTAATGTGCTCAACTACAACCTATATATATATATATATATATATATATATATATATATATATATATATATATATAGGGCGGGGCGGGACGGGGCAGAGCAGTTTTGCGCGGGGCGGGGCGGGTTGGAGTATATGCGGGTGTACGCGGGTGTGCCCCGCAACCGTACTGCCCGCACCGTTAGTACTAATCTTCAAATTAAATACGTACTAATCTTCCTTATCTTATAGCTTGTTTGGATAATTATACCTATTGTATTATATTGGGTTATTATTACTTATTGTATCGTATTATATTATTATTGTAAAACAATATTTGTTTTGATTATTTATTTAAAGTTGTATCATATTACCAAATTCATTATTTCGGAACAACCAAAAGTCTCATTTTATAAAACAACCAATTTCGTTCGGTGAGATTATTTCCTATTTTTTTATTCAATTATGCCCTTACCTATTACTTCATATTTCTATTTTATTCTTTACCTTTTTTTATTTTAACTTCAAATTTTAATATATTGACCTACTATGTCTACGTAGGGGTGTGTATTCGAATCGGTTTATCGATAAATCGAATCGATTATTTGTTTATCGGTTCATCGATAAATGAAATCAAAAAATCGAAACCTTATTGAAATGATAACGATAAGCAGTTGTACAAATCGATAATCGATAAGTAATTATCGATAAGGGTCAAAATCGAATCGATAAATCGAATGCACACCTTAATTATTTCATCTACCACATTTAAGGAATGATCATATTTAAAGCTGAAGTGAATGAAGTTCAAATTAATGGAAAATAAAATTGGCAGTGATGATGTATTTTTATTTCTTGTAATACCATTGGAGTGTTGGTGGCATATATTTGATCCCTTACTTTAGTTTCGCTGCATCTGTCTATTGACACAATTTTTATGTTATAAACAGTGTTCGTCTTATTTTAGCTTCTTTTTGTTCATTTTAGTTAGACGTGTTTATAGCGATATACTTTCCATGGAATCCCGCAAATTATCTTATTGGTGTAATCGATAATCGAATCGATAAGCCCCAAAAATTAATAAATCTAAATCGAAAAAATCGAAACCTATTGAAACGATAACGATAAGCATATATACAAATTGATAATCGATAAGTAATTATCAATAAGAGTCAAAATTGAATGATAAATCGAATGCACTTAGACACACCCGTGTGTCTACGTGCGTCTTTTCTAGAATTGGTTCATGCCATTCCTTTCATCCAAATGTCTGTCCTTCTTTATCTCTTTCCATTATTTTAGATGTTTTTAAACTAGTGATAGCAGTTAGCATTTTGCTTTAAGATTTTGCTCTTGTTTTCAAGCTACCTAATTTATAATAAATTATAGTAGAAAAGGTTTTCTTAAGTTATTTTTTATACACAATTCTTGATACATTTTATTTAAAATAATTGAAAGCATTATATTAAATTTATCAGTTACCGTACATTATGACACGATCAAACCAAACAACAAAAATATTATTTAACAACAAAAATAATATATTTTATCCAAACATCGTATCAATAAAAATAATACAATCTAATATTATACAGTACATTATAAAACAATGGACATTAATAATCCAAACATATATAGTCTTACTGCTGAAATATACTAATGTGCAAGCTCATGCAAAGTATAAATAGTGTAGATAGCATGCAGCCTTTGAAACATAGCCATCAGTAATTATTAACAAGGAAAATCATGATCAGAAATATTGGATTGCCACACATTTTTTATTTTTTTCAAATGGTTTCCACTTTCTTTAGCTATATTACTACTCTATGGAAAATTTTCGTTTCCATAATCCTTAAGATAACAAGCAAATTATTGGGTACTACAAGAAATAAGCCATTATTGCCTCCAGGTCCAAAACCATGGCCAGTAGTTGGTTGCATTCCTCAAATGGTACTAAACAAGAAACCAGCATTTGTGTGGATACACAAACTAATGGAGGAAATGAATACTGAAATTGCTTGCATTCGTCTTGGTAATATTCATGTCATTACTGTCACTTCTCCTGAGCTTGCTTGCCTATGTTTAAAGAAACATGACTTGATTTTCTCGTCGAGACCTATTTGCATGTCCGCAAACCTCGTTAGCAATGGCTACTTGACTTCACTTTTTCTTCCTATGGGTGATCAATGGATGAAAATGAGAAGAATCCTTTCTTCCCATGTCCTCTCAGCTACATCATTTCAATGGCTTCGTCGTAAGAGAGATGAAGAAGCTGACCATATTCTTCGATTCGTTTATGATCAGTGCATTAACAAACGTCTTGTTATTAACTTGAGAAAAGTGACAAGATACCATTGTGCTAATGTTATTAACAATATGATTTTCAGCAAGAGATTACTTGGTAAAAGAATAATAGAAAATGGAGGACCATTAGTAGAATTACAAGAAGATCAGGAGAAGCAAGTTGATGCAATTTTTACACTACTTGAATATTTTCATTCTTTTAGTATCTCAGATTACTTACCATGGTTAAGTGGATTTGATTTAGATGGTCACAAGGCAATTATTAAGAAAGCCTTTCCCATAGCAACAAAACACATTGATCTTGAAATTGACCAGAGGATTCAAATTTGGAAGGATGGCAACAAAATTGTGGAAGAAGACATCCTTGATGTTCTTATCATGCTCAGAGATACTAATGGGAATCCTATGTTGAATTCTAAAGAGATTAAAGCGCAAGTCCTTGTGAGTATACCTCCAATTTCTTAAACCATGTGAACAACATAATAATCTTTAAGATCTTCAGTTTTACCTATAGTGACATGCTTTTACGGCAATAAATGTCATGGCAAAGTCATAGTTATAAGTTTCAAAAGTGTCTTTTGTAAGGCGTCATATAAAGAGAAACAGACGAGTAAGATTTCGTTAGAAACTGCTAAAATCTGTCTTGAATCTTGTTTAAAACATTTTAATATATTTTGACCATATAAGTAATTAAAATTCATTATAATGAACTTTTTTCGTTTTTAGACAGCCAATTTAACTTATCTTTGAAGCTAAATTGAATTAGATTAACTCGATATTTAAAGTTAAAATTTGGATATTCAAATACTATATAAAAAGTACAATAACTTTTAATTCTTCCCATGTTGATATGATGAAAATATATCTTTCAAAATGTACGGTAGTTTGAATCTTGAAAATTAAATTTGTTTGCTTAAATTATAATGAGGGAGTAGTTTCAGAAAAATTTGGAAAATATTTTTGAAACATAAGTCTGAAGATCGATTGTCCGTTTGGATTACATCATTCTATTAATGTATGTGGAAATGAGACTAGCATTTTTTTTGTTTTTTTTGTTTTTGGAAAATATTTTGATTTTTATTTTAGAAAAGCATAAAGTTTGTTTTTAGAAAATCAAATACGATTATTTGTTTGACCTTCTTGGTTGCCAATTATATTGACAGGAATTCATGCTTGCTGCGTTAGATAATCCGTCATATGTAGTCGAATGGACAATCAAAGAAATGTTGAACCAACCAAAGATAATGCAAAGGGCCATCAATGAGATTGACAATATCATTGGGAGCAATAGATTGGTTCAAGAATACGACTTGCCACAGTTAAATTACGTCAAAGCTTGTATTAAAGAGTCCTTTCGACTTCATCCCTTGGCAGCTTTTAACGCTCCTCATGTGTCTGTATCGGATTCTATTGTTGGTGAATACTTCATCCCAAAAGGGAGTGTAGTGTTATTAAGTCGTCTTGGACTTGGGCGAAACGCTAGAGTTTGGGATGTACCCATGAATTTCAACCCAGAGCGCCATATCAACGAGAATGGTGGTGATGTAGCTTTCACTGATTCAGAATTACGTTTGTTATCATTTAGTATTGGACGACGAGGTTGTCCAGGTGTAAAGCTTGGCTCAACAATTACCACTATGTTACTTGTTAGGCTTCTTCAAGGGTTTACTTGGAGTTTACCAATAAACTCTCCGGGCAATGACTTGACTGATGATTACCCGGAATGTACTCTCCTTTGCACCACGCCATTTTTTGCTAAGGCAAAACTACGATTGCCTAAAGACATGTACCCTTAAATATGTGAAATTATATCAAAATAATATATATATATATATATATATATATATATATATATATATATATATATATAGAAGATGTTTTTTTTTCGCTATAGTATTTATGAGAGGATGAATCAATAATATTAGTATGATCTGTACATACTTTAGAGGTGATGTGGCACTCTTAAGACCAGAATTCATATTTTTCTTTTTTCTCAATTTTAGTTTTTTTTTTAATCTTTTTTGAAGGAAAGGAACTCTCAGAAGTGTCTTTTCCTATGATTCAAACTGTATTCATTGAGTTGGTTTTCAGTGCATTCATTTTTTAATATCATTATTTTTGCTGCAGTAATAGCTGCCATTACTATTCTTCTTCTATACTTAGAAAGAACACGTCTTCTTACTTTTGCATCCATGTAAAAGCTAAGGCGAGTCATGGTGTGGTAAACTATTATCGCACTTCGTTCATCAGAGCTTGGCTTGTTTGACGGTAAAAACTTACTCGCATAATTTATATTTACAACAATTATATGAATATGGCTTCCTTTTGGACATAGGCCTTATCATCCTACTTAACCTGGATCTAGATGGCCAATATACCAAGATTTGACATTTCCAATTATCATGAACGATTTCATTTGTTTCCAAAACAGAACAAAAATTAAAAAGAGAAAACATCAGCATGACGATGTCAATTCTTGTCATTTTGGACACATAATACATGCAGTGACGGATGTAGCTACCAATCTACAGGTTAAAGTGATTCCAATAAACGAGTAAGTTTTATACGACGTATGTATATATATATATCTATATCTATACTATATTAAAAGCACGAAATTCCTTTGCAAAATGTTAGCTTGTCTTTTTATCCTTTTAAAATCTGTGATGACCTGAAATGTTAATCTTGTGTTTTAGAAACCAATTTTGCGATTTTAAGCTTTAAACACCTTATTTTATCCCTCCTCAATTTGAGTGCACCATTCGAACGTGTTTCTGGAAAGCTTTTGTGTTAAAAGTTGATAAAAATAAGAATTTTTGCCTAAAAACTTTATTTGAGTTGACTTCGATTAACATTTTGAGCAGTTTCGTCTTGTTAACCGTCCCGGTGGATGCGTATTGTGATTTGGGACTTGGGCGTATGCCAAGAATCGAATTCAGAAGACCCTAGTCCGAGATACCGGACTTTGTCAAAATTTAAAAGTTAAAGGTTTAATGAAATGGAAATGTCTGACCAAGGTTTGCTTTTTGATATCGGGTCCATATATTTTTCTCGAATCCTGGTATAGGTACAATACCATATTTATGACTTGTCTGTGAAATTTGGTGAGAAACGGAGTTGGTTTGACGTGATTCGTACATTCAGTTGTGAAAATAGAAGTTTCAAAGTTTTCTTGAAAATTTCCTTTGATTTGATGTTTAATTAGTAGTTCTAGGTGTTATTTTGGCGATTTGATCGCGCAAGCAAGTTTGTTGTTATTTTTAGACTTGTGAGCTTTGGTTTAGAGCCCGGAGGGCTCGGATGAGTTTCGGATAGGCCACAGAGTAAAAGTTGGATTTTGAACTCAGCTGGTGTTTAAAGTTTTTGTTGCATGCCCAAGACCTCGCATTTGAGAGGTCAATTATCGTATTTGTGGCCACTGTTGGGTTTTCATTTGCAATCTACTCATCGCATTTGCAAAGAGTGTCTTGGGAAGCCAGAGTTTGCATTTGCGGACAAAACTTCACATTTGCGAAGTGGGTGCTGGGTAGGCAGTGATTGCAAATGAGATCATTGGGTCGCATTTGCGAATACATTTGAGTTTGCATGCGCGAACCATTCTTTGCATTTACGAAGACATCAGACGTGTGAAGGGCTTCGTATTTGTGAAATCCAGGTCGCAAATGCGAAATCTGCAGCTGGATAAATTTGACTTAGACGGGATTTTTCATTAATTCTTTAAATTTTATAAACCTAAAACCTTAGAGGCATTTTTTCCAAGAACTTTTCTTATCCAAATCACTGGTATGTGATTATAAACTAGTTTATTTCAATGTTTCACTACATTTCCAAAAATTTCAACCTAAAATATGGAGTTTTCATGGTAAAAATTAGGGATTTTTCTGGGCTGCATTGGTAAATTGGCGATATGGACCTCAAATTGAGGTCGGATTAAATAATAAATCATATTATGGGGTTCGAGGGTGAATGGGTAATCGAGTTTGATCCGAATTTTGAGTTTGGATCAAGTGGACTCGGGTGTTGACTTTTTCAATAATGACCTAAGCTGAATTCTTTACAATCATGGGTAGTTCTTGAGGCTTATTTGAGTCCATTCAAATTCAATCTGTTGCTGAAATTGCCTACCAGATGGATACTTCATTGTTACTTCAGTAGGTAGCTTCTTTGTGACATTTACTTCTACCAGGGTTCTAACATATGACAACCTAGTTTGTTTTGATGTGCATTGGTCTTCAAATAATTGATTACCAATAGTGCTAGCCATTTTGCTTAGTGTATTTGTGCCCCAGCAATTCATAAGAAGTTTTGGAAACTTTACCTACAGTGGAATTTACGTCAAAAATTCATCATTGAAATCAAAATTCAGAGCCCATTGTTTTAGAATAATCGACTTGCTATTGATGTTATAAGGACCTCCATACAACACTTCCTTCAAATCTTCTAGGCTCTGAAACTTGACGATATAATATCCCTCTTCATGAAAAAATAAATCTGCTTCAGCCACATTGTTCCAAACTTGTGTTATGTATTTCCTCATATGATTGTACCCAGGAATTTCCCCAATTATATAGACAATAAGAGCTTTCTTCCATTTCTCAGTTTCACACTAAATTTCAGTTTTATCTAAGTTGACGACAAACTGTCTATTCTCAATTTCAGGCGCAATGTAAGTGAGGTACATACCATTCTCAACAGAGCGATTTTCAGCAAAAAGAGTTGTCCATGGTGCTGTGGGTTTTGTCGGAGCCTTGTCAGTTGCCTGTTGCTCTCCTCCCTCTGCCCTATTTACGGGAGTAACACTTGAATCTCTTATCTCCCCAGTTGATGTTTCTCGAGCAGCAGGATTTAAATTCTAAATTGGTTGATTTGGTGTTGTATTTGGTGTTGCATGTGGGCTTAAGATCAATTTCTTGTTCACATCTAGGTTAGTACTCTTCATCCCCAAATCGATTGACTAGTTGGGAAAGGGTTGCCAATCGGTGTTACCATTTGCTACGAGCTTCCTCTTTTGATGGTTTCAGCAATTACAGTTGCACTAACAGAGCTACCTACAGTCACGAGGGGTTGTTTTGCAGGTCGTCCTCTCTTCCTAGCTATGGCTATTCACAGATGGCGCACGATAGACCTAGAGCACTAAGCTAGAGAGAGA